>JAKZAP010000010.1:18584303-18783111 GCA_023053575.1 Branchinecta lynchi | reverse complement strand
TACCTGTCATTTGATGGTAAGAACAATTTGGTTCCCAATTGTAAGACATACAAGGGACTTGTAAGTAATAATCTGCTCTTATGCTACAAAAGTCTTCAGCGATGAGGGGTTTACAACTTTTCCTAGCCGGTGTACCCATGTTCTATCGCTGTAACCTAGGATTTACTGTTTACGCAACGGGTACAAATGATAATGTTAAACAAGGTAGTTTCGTAATAACTAATAGTGTCATCTATGGTATTTTAATCCTGAAAAGTTACGGATAGCTTTATAATACCAACTAAATTATATAGGATATTGTTTCAAGTTTTCATCCGTCACGATGTCTACGATTGAAAAGGATAAAGTTCAACTGACTGCAAAGTCAATTTAGTCCCTTTTTCCGATATTCTTTTGTTGTGGTTAGGGCAATCGATAGCACTTGATGAGCTGATCCAAGTATATGTCATCCATTTTTTTTTGAACAAAAATCCTTCATGAGATAAACCCGTTTGAAAGTTTCAAGGGGTTGACAACTTCAGGAGTAACGTACACACTGAAACCAAAAAATAGGCGATACCAGCTGTCAGACATGTAAGGGACTTGTAAGCAACAGTCGACTGTAAGCAACAGTCGACTGTTAGCTCATAATCATCTTCGACAATGAGGAGTTGGCAGCTTTTGCTAGTTGGTATATCTGTTATTTGTTTCAGGTGTATTCGATGGTAAGAACAATTTTGCTCCCAATTGTAAGACATGCATGGGACTTGTAAGTAATAATCGGCTTTTATGCTATAATCATCTTCAGCGATGAGGGGTTTGCAATTTTTGCTAGCTGGTGTATCCATTATTTGTTTCCGGTGAATTTGATGTCAATCACGGGAGAAGGACTTGTAAGTAAGAATCGGTTCACGAGGGGCTAGAAATTTTTGAAAATTGGTGTACATCGTATTCGATTTCTGTAAATATGACGGTAAGAAAGTTTGTATCGATGGTCTATCACTATAACCTAGGATTAACTGTTTACGCAACGCGTACAAACGATACGGTAATGTAAAACAATAAGGTAGTTTTGTAATAATTAATAGTGTTATCTATGGTATTTTAATCCTGAAACGTTACGGATAGCTTTATAATACCAACTAGATTATATAAGATATTGTTCCAAGTTTTCATCCGTCACGATATCTACGATTGAAAAGGAAAAAGTTCAACTGACCGCCGAGTCAATTTATTCCCTTCTTCCGATATTGTTTTGTTGTTGGTTTTACAACGCTAAAGAACAGCTTTTGATCATGTGATTATTCTTTTTAGAACATACCGTTTTAAAAGCTTCGATAAGTTGACAATTTCAGCATTTAACCGACAGCGAAGAAACAAAACCAAAGTGTTGCTCTCGCAACACTTTAGTCGGCGAAGCCGGACAAAGGTTGCCGCAACACTTCACGTTGCCCGGGCAACGTAGGTCTAGTTCCTTTTGTTGTTTGCCCGACGAAAGTACTTCCTCAAGACCTTTTTTTGGGGGGGGGAGTCCCAAACCCTCCCCCATAGTGACGCCCCTGAATACACGACCCGATTATGAAGCAAAAGCCTAATCGCTTATTAACCCTTCAGATAACTTATACCAAGATCTCACGTGTGATTGTTATTGTTCCGGATTTCGGATTTTATGAAGGACGTATAGCTGAGCAAGGAAGTAACGCATTTTCATTGGGTCTTCAAGTCTCTTTAAGTGAATAAGTCACGGGTAGCTAGACTGTCCTGTTACATCCCTTTTCAGTTAAACTGTAAGTTGCTTAAAGCCAGGTTCCACCTTCCAGATTACCAGACGTCTGGGGCTTCCGCATAGTCAAGCCAACCCTTCCAGATTTTCATGATTATGATGACAACTAAATTTGCTGTTCTTCAACATTTCCTAGATGTCCCCTTTACGTTTCAAATATCTCTTGCCAATCACTTTCCCTTCTCTTCCCCCATTTGCATACTTGCAGTGTCGCTCGAACGGGTTGCCTCTATGGCACCTTCCAGACATCCGGAATCTGGGGTATCCAACACCCCGGACTTCCAGACATTTTTGGCCTGGCTTCACCTTCCAGATCCGTCTCGACGAAAACGGCTGTCTGGAACCCGGAAGAAAAATATGGAAGGTGAAGCCTCGCTTTTAGAGTGAGTGTCAACTTAGGGAACATTTTTTTTTTTCCATGTCAATGATTCTGCTGGAATCGAGGAAGCGGGGGGGCTGGCGGTGCCAATTCGTGCTTCCTCGGAAAGAAAGTTCCGCTTAAGTCTCGGAATAGATTTCTTCCCTCCACACCTATATAAACGTCCCTGTCTGAGATCCCGCCGAAATTTTCGTCTTCATAATCGTCACTACCATTACTTTCGTGATCTTTCAAATATATTCTTTACTTGTAAAAAAATCATTTATTAATTAATATAACTGTTTATATGTTATGTAGAGGGAACATTCATACAAGGAAGTTGAACTGTGACAAATAGACCAGAAGCAAATTTTTTGAACTGAATTTAGAAGTCGCGAACTTCAATGTCAGAGCCTTCGTGGACAGACTAGAACCCATATGGCGGGACTATAATATAAATATTTATTTTATTTTAAAAATGCTTATTTATGACCCCACCGTTTTTAAGAAGCGGAGTAACAAGAAAAGAAAATTAGGAAACATTCCACAATATTTTTTTTTTTTAAACTTGTCGTCCACAGTGAACAACGTCTTTTTCTCATTTATTTGCATCGTTTTTATTCGTGTGGTTTTTCCTTTTTTCCTTTTACTCCGCTGCCGCCTTGTGCATTTGGTGGGTTGTAAATTAAATATTCATAATACCTACAATAGGAATTGCGTCCTGGATAATGATTTTTTTTAGCAGGTTGGTCCTGCAAAATCTTGATACAGGCAAACCCTCCGTTTTGGATCCGGCCTGCAATAAGGTAGCCAGACCCTATCTGTTCCCCGATTGCGTTAATATTCTCCCCCCCCCCCTACTCTCCTATACGTATTAGACCCCAGCGAGAGAAATCCCAGAAAGCTAGCCCCTTTTATTTCAACAATGTTTGAAACAATGTTATAAAACCTATAATAAAATTTTATTACAGGTTTGTTTCCTTCCCCGAAGTTGAACAAGAGGACTGAAAGCCTGACGAGGACCCTTGCCAAGAAGGGCCGAAATATCGCTGATGAAGAATCGTAGCTGACGTATCCGTTGAAAACATTGTTGAAATAAATGTTTCAAAGTCAGCTTGGGCTCAAAGAATATTTAGCTAGCCCCTGTGGCCCCTCTTCATGAAATATATAGAGGGAGTTTTGTTCCAGCATTTGTTGAGTTGTACAATAACCGATAACTTAGTCCTTTTTAGTGGTTTTTTTCCTTCGTGACAAAGTATTATGTTATTCCTCATTTTGTATGACGAAAAGGTCAAATTCGGCGGTAACGCTGAGACAGCTACTTTTGAAAAATAAAATTCTATTCTATTCTAAACCACATTAATCACGGTGGACCAACAACGGGTGGACTCGACGTTAGCTTATCGAAAGCTCGACACAAAAATATGGATGACGCAATTACCTTGTTTGGAGTGTCAGCTGGAGGGTAAGACAACAACACTTGGTAAGGCACTATTTCCGCTTCATCTAAGCCGAATTCAAGAAATTTGTCTCTAACCCACTCAGCCTGTGACAAGTCGAACTCTGTTCCTGCGACGTGCGGGACACTTGTAAGGTACCTAGAATAAAACAAAATAAACAAACTAAAGAACCTTATGAGAAAAGGACATTTCTAAATAAAATTCTATGACGATAAGTAAGTAAGTAAGTAATTTATTTATGACCCGCCATTTTGAAAAGGCGGAGTAAATGAAGAAAATAAAGAACACACATAAACACGCAGAAAAAGACACTTAATTTTCTACTGGATGTCGAATAAGACCGGTAATCTTTTTGTATTATTTCTCACTTTAAAAGGAATGTAGACTACTATACAAAGACAGGGGACAGATCGACTGATAACGAGTAGAAGAAAGGTGCATATGGTAATGGGTATTATTAATGTTTCGATGTAGTGGGTATTAATAAACTTTGATCACGCGAATTTTAGACGTGAGTTTTGAAGATGATGATGATTCTATTCAGTTCCCTTCGTAATCACTGAATCTGACTAGATATAGCGGAGAGACAACGAACAAGACCAAAGGTGTCGATGGGATCCCAAAAATCTAAGATTTGATCCAGACAATTCGGTCTTGTCTTCGCCAGGCTAATCATCAGAGAAAACCGAGTTCAGATATTCTATCTACCTATCTATACCTCTATAAGCCATATCTATTTTGACGATATTGACCGAAACTTCCTGCTTTACTACTGCCAAATTTGCGGTTTAGCCCGAATTCCGAGCGAACTACTAGTCCAGCAAAAAAAGAAAAATTCAGAAACGAAGCCGGCGTATCTCCTATAAAGCAATCTAATCAACTTTAAATAAAATGTTGACTTAAAAAAAAAGGCAGGTACAACCGGATTCCGGATTCAACTTCAGATAAAGCTTTTACTTTTAACATATTTTCCGGTTTTGGCCGGCACTTCAGCGAGAAAATGGTTTTCACCATCGGGTTCAGCACGTCTTCTTACCCATAAATCAAACATTTAATCAACTTCAAATGAAACTGTTACTTTTAACCAACTTTCCGGTTTTGGCCGGATTCCGGACGAACTACTCGTCCGGCGGGAAAATGATTGTCACCATCGTGCTCAGCATGTCTTTTTAACCCATAATCGACTATCACATTAGCTATTTAAAAATATTTTGTTTGTCCCTTAAATTGAACCCCCTCCCCCACCTACAGAGCCCATCTACGAACTCGACCTTACCCTTGACCCAAACAATCCTCATACCAAGTTTCATCAAAATGTCTCATTCCCTTCGAGAGTTATCGTGCTTACAGACGGACGGACGGACGGACAGACGGACAACTTTTGCGATGTCATCGATCCCTCCACTTACGTTTTGGGATCCCAAAAATCTGATTCGATTATTAAATCTGCATTTGCAGAACTATTCGATTTCGAATAAGACCAGTACTCTTTTTGTATTACTTCTCACTTGAAAAGGAATGTAGGCTACAACTGGTAACGACTTGCAGAAAAGTGCGTATGGGGAACAAATTAATTGACTAAATTAAAAAAGAAATTAGTTTACCAATTATTTAAAAGCACTCTACTATGCCAGACCGTAAACATGAATTCGAAAAGCTGTCAGGATATTCCCAAGTATCTTTTTGTCTCTCAAATACTCTTCGTTTGTTTACATTCACGTGCTTACGATTACGCGACACCTAATGTTTGACGCTCGCGGTCCAAATATAAGCTTCTGAAATCCCCGCTTATCACCATTGTAAGATGAGAGCATGAGACGCTTCTATGTGTTTGTTTTTGGGATCCCAAAACGTAAGTGGAGGGATACCTATGACGTCGCAAAAGTTGTCCGTCTGTCCGTCCGTCCGTCTGTCCGTCCGTCTGTAAGCACGATAACTCTCGAAGGGAACGAGATATTTTGATGAAACTTGGTGTGAGGGTTCGTTGGGTCGTTGGGTCGTCGGACCAGTCAAGTTCGTAGATGGGCTTTGTAGCTCTACATTTAGGGGTGGGGGAGGGGATTCAAATTAAGGGACAAACAAAATATTTTGAAACAGCTAATGTGATAGTCGATTTTGGGGTAAGAAGACATGCTGAACACGATGGTGAAAACCATTTTGTCATCGGACAAGTAGTTCGCCCGGAATCCGGCCAAAACCGGAAAGTTTGTTGAAAGTAAAAGTTTTATTTGAAGTTGATTAGATGTTCGATTTTGGGGTAGGAAGACATGCTGAAGACGATGGTGAAAATTATTTTCTCGACGGACAAGTATTTCGCCTGGAATCCGGCCCAAACCGGAAAGTTTGTTGAAAGTAAAAGTTTTATTTGAAATTGATTAGATGTTCGATTTAGGGGTAGGACGACATGCTAAAGACGATGGTGAAAACTATTTTCTCGACGGACAAGTATTTCGCCCGGAATCCGGCCCAATCCGGAAAGTTTGTAGAAGGTAAAAGTTTTATTTGAAGTTGATTAGATGTTCGATTTAGAGGTAGGAAGACATGCTGAAGACGATGGTGAAAATTATTTTCTTGACGGATAAGTATTTCGCCCGGAATCCGGCCCAAGCCGGAAAGTTTGTTGAAAGTAAAAGTTTTATTTGAAATTGATTAGATGTTCGATTTAGAGGTAGGAAGACATGCTGAAGACGATGGTGAAAACTATTTTCTCGACGGACAAGTATTTCGACCGGAATCCGGCCCAAACCGGAAAGTTTGTCAAAATAAAAAGTTTTATTTGGAGTTGATTAGATGTTCGATTTAGGGCAAGAAGACATGCTGAACACTTATGTGAAAACAATTTTCTACCCGGACATGTTTTTCGTCCGGAATCCGGCCAAAACCGGAAATCTGTTGGAAGTCAAAGTTTTATTTCTAGTTGATTAGATAAGGGATTTAGGGGTAAGAAGAGATGCTGAGTCCCTGTATGACAATCATATTTTACCCGGACATATAGTTCGACCGGAATCCGGCTGGAATCGGAAAATTTGTTATAATCTAAATTTCTATTTGAAGTAAATTAGATGTTCATTACTGGGGAAAAAAGATACCCTGATTTCTTCTTTGAGCTTTCTTTTTTCGCCGGACAAGTAGTTCTGAAGTTCGGCCGGAACCGGGAAATTGGCAGAAGTGGCAGGAAGTTTTCGTCAAAACAGATATGACTTATAGGGGTAAACACGCATGCTGAATCCAAATCTGAACTTGGTTTTCTCAGGTGATTAGCTATTTGGCCTTAATCTGTTTCTGAATTTTAAATGTAAAAATGTTCAAGGAGTCTGGCGAAGACTGGATCTGGCTAAGACAAGACCCAGTTGTCTGGATCAGATAGTGAATTTTTGGGATCCCATCGAAACCTTTGGTCTTGTTCATTTTGGAAGGCATGATATAGGCCATCAAGTCTATCTTATATTTTGGACTTCTTTCGGTTTGCTTGGTTTTCCTAGTTAAGTTCTAACCACGGCGCGTTCAGTTTTCAAATATTTTGTGCCGAGCCGCCTCGTTGGAGAGCGGTATGGCTGGATAGAGTCGAAAAGCGCTACCAAGAAAATCGTTAAGTTCACGTGAAAAATAATGTTGTTTCGAAAAAGTATATTTCTCATCGCGAAAAGATCATTTCTAGTTAGGGTTTTGCTACAACGGCGCTTCTTGTCTTTCCCCTGCTATGGTCATTGGCTCCACCAATTCGTTTATCTCCGCAACACAGAAGTAAAAGCCCACACGCCTAAAGGCGTGCTCTCGCCCTTCCCCGAGGACTCCTCGGGGAAACGAAGGGAACGGCGAGAATAGAGAGAGTCACTCCACGCGGACACCACGTACGAAAAAAACGAGAACACGGGGAATGCTTCGAAAATAGATTTTGTCCGAAAATAAAATAAGCAGTTGACAAAATCAGTCTGGATTTACTTTATTTTTTGGTTTTGTTTATTCTGATTGTTTTTAATTAATTTTACACTGTACCAACACCAGCAAAAACTGATTCCCCTCTGAATTTGAAAGGGAGTCCTTTTTGATGATCGTGATGATAATCAGAGCATTCCCCGTCCGTGAGGACTCGCAAGAATACGGGGAGTGAGTCCCCGGGACAAACAAAAACGCGGGGACTCCTCAAGTGGAGTCCTCGGGGAACGGCAACAATACGCCGTAAGAGACGAATACCTGAGGAAAGTTGCTATTTGGTCACCGTCGACCAAGTCGACAATTCGCTTGGTTACATCCGGGTTAGGTTCATTAAGCAAGTCGGCATAGGGTGACACAGGAGGGTTTGGAAAGCCAAAATGTCCGATGAGACCACCTGCAAAGGGAGCAATAAAAATCAACGCAGAACCAACGGAAGAGAAATCCATCATCTCAATCAGGATAATGGCTTTTAAGGCTATTTAGCAAACTGGCTTAAACAATTTCTTACCCCCCTTAAAGGACCCCTCGCACTATTTACTCTTCAACTTACAGTATTTTAAAATAACTGAATACTTTAAAACTAGGCTGTGCTTTCAACAAATAACCTACGGTTTTGGCTGTTTTAAGCCTTTTCCGAGAACCACTGAAACAATTTACATAACCATTTTTTCTGATGGAAAATTTTTTCGCTGACAACCGTCGACAGCGTACACTGTAAAAAGTTTTTCCAGACAAAGATTAAAGTTAATTGCAGTATTCTCTACTCGGATTACTCTTATCTCTACGCAGATAAGATTCATACCAAATAAAGATAAGATGAATCCGAGTAGCAAATACTGCAGTTAACTTTAATCTTCATACGGAGAAAAGTTTTACAGTGTAGTACACATCGAAGGTAGCAAAACACGGCAAGTCAGAAAATCAGCGTGGTTTTGTTAGAGGGGTTAGAATGTACCGTACGACATTGGGGTCTCCAGGTTTAGAAGTGTATGGAGTGATTATGGAAGCTGGTTGCGTTAGTATCATAGGCGAAACAGGTCCGTTATGGCTATTTAGCAAACTGGCCTAAACAATTTTGACCCCACTTTAACAAAATTGCCTTAGGCAACGAGGAGGACTTCCTTTGTCGGCGCTGTCCGTCGACTCGGCTACTGAATGAATGGCTGAATGATTTTATTAAACAAAATACCTCAGACCGAACTAGCCGGACCAAATGGATACATGGTGCGGAAGTTTTCCAGTTTCCAGGGAATCGAGGGAACTGAAGTTTTCCTAGGGCATTGTGTCGGGTCTTTAAGTCTATTTGGACTTACATGCCTACCAAGTTTCACTGTCCTTAGCAGATCTAGAAGTATCCTAACTCGCGATCACTGATGATTACGGGAAACCCCCTCCAGCTCCACCCACAGAGCCCCGATACGATCTGGTTCAGTCAATAACACGCTTCACGAGATTTCCGGTGCACCTCTCCAACTCCCCCTACACGTATCTGATCCGGTCCGGAATTGAAATGGGACATCTGAGACGATGGTTCTTTCCACTTGCCAAGTTCATTCAAATCCGGCCTCCCGTTCAAAAGTTATGCATGCAACTAGATTCCAGATTCCCTATCTCTCAACTCACCTCAAGATCAGATCGGATAAATGACTATTCTAAAGACTGCCCGGTTGGGTCCCTGATAAGCCTGCCAAGTTTCATCGTCCTAGTACATCCGGAAGTGCCCAACTCGGCATCACCAGAATTCCGGACCCCCCTCCAACACAGTGCCCGAATCCCGTCCGGTTATCTCGGCGATGTATCTAGGGCTTGTACTTGTTTTCCCCACAAAGTTTCATACTGATCCCTCCACTCTAAGCGTATCCCAAGATTTCCGGTTCCCCCTCCCCGCAAAGTCACAGGATCCGGTCCGGATTTGAAGCGGGTCATCTGATACACAGGCTCTTTCCAAATACCAAGTTTCAGATCCGATCACTCGTTCGAAAGTTATAAATACCTCAATTTTCGAGATTCCCCTCCCTGCACCCCCCCCCCCCCCCCTCCAGATGGTCGGATCAGGGAAGTGACTATTTCCAAGTTATTCTGGTCGGGTCTTTGATGCGTGTACCAAGTTTCATCGTTCTCGCTTATGTGGGAGTGACCGAGCATGCAAGACTCGGACTGACAGACCGGCCAACGGACGGACAGACCGACAGATACACCAACGGACGGACAGAAATAGCGATCGCTACATGGCACTAGGCTGAAGGGCAAGTGCCATAAAAAAAACCGCTGGAACGGCGAGAGTATGCCTACTGTGCAACAGGGATATTTTGGCCTTTCAGAAAAGTATGGAAGGTGAGGCCTGGGTTTTACCCAATACTAACAAATGAATGTGAAGAAAAAATCAAAGCCTACCGATTACAGTTCCAAGGAAAAGGGCCAAAAATCCGCCACCACCAAGTAAGATGATCTTGTTCATCTTTACCGAAGACGGACCAACCGTCAACTGAAATAGCGAGGGAATTATGTAAATTACGCAAATAAGATAGACCTCCACTGATAACAATTTTGAAACTGAAAACATCGTTCTATCTAAGCCATCATTAAAATGAAATTCTTCGTGCTTCGAACAAACAATTAGGATCGAGCTGCCGTGGAATGGAGGTCCTGGGAAGATTGTCGGCACCACCATCAATTTCTGTACTTCTTTTTTCAAATTTATGATGAAAGTTCAGAAAATCTCGTGCGGAAAACCTGATTGTCCATACAGACTATAAAAGGATCTCTCTTGAATGTATGTCATTTCTCTTGTGCAACATTCACATTCTTGTCTGACATTCATGAGATGCTTTACATACAGTACACGTCTGCTATTTTGAACGTTTGTTGACTTAGAGCAATGCCATTTCAGCCAAAGTAGCTAATTAAGGGCCCCGGAAAAGACGAATTTGTGTTTTGGATCTTCACTCTGCCATTTCCCCAAAACAGCACTGTTCAAGTTTAAGTAACTGTTCGAACAAGCATACCTTCTTGTACTGAAATAGAGGCTGACATGCGGCTCGGAACGCGGAGTCACCTAGCGGAGACGTTGATTTCCAGTACCCAGGGGCGTCGCAATGGGGAGGGGGGCTGGGGGAGCACCTCCCCCCAACTTTTTGTGATTACGAAAACCATTCGGTTATTTTTCGATATCAGAACTTTTCGGTATGTTTACGGGGATTCGGCAGTTGTATAGAATCCCGAATAGGCTATCGGTACAAAAATACTCGGTATAATGATCGGGATTCGGTATGATTGCCAGGATTCGGTAGTCAACACGAACAGGGTGAACATATTTACTGAAATTATTCGGTAATTTTTCGATACCAGAACAATTCGGTTTATTTATGGAGATTTGGTAGTTACACATAATCCCGAATAGGCTATTGGTCCAAATTTATTCGGTATCATAACTGAGATTCGGTGATTTATTTGGTATAATTCTCACGATTCGGTAGTTACCACGAATCCCGGCTTTAGGTCCAGCTTCGATGAAAGCGAATCTGAATATTATTCGGTAGTTTTACGATGCCAGAACCAGCTTGAGGTATGTATAACTTTATTACTTTAGACATTTTTTCCGTGCTCCCACAAACAGTTTGTGGGTCGATTGTGGCTCGGTAAGAGTGTTTCCACGTTGTTTTGTACGGCCCACAACTGTGTTTTCGCGAACAACAAGATTTTCGTGGCTCGTTTTCTGGCTCAAATTCGACAAACAACTGGTGAGGTGATTCTCGATTTTGTGGATCGATTCAAATTAAGCAGCAAAATAGTGTCTAAACAATAAAGTTAACTACTTTTCCAAGCAAAAGTAGGCAAAACATTTCCGCGAGTTTCAACTCGTGGCTCGACTGTGTGGCACACAATCGTGTTTCCGCGACAAACACCCAGAAGTGTGTGGCCCAAAATTGTGTCGCGGAAAAATGCCTCTTGAGGAAGAGCGCGTCATTTTGCTGAGGTTTTAAACAAGTTCTAGGCTTGGGATCTGAGAGACATTAAAAGATAGAATCTGCACGGAAACAGTCAATTTGGCAAGAACAAGTGCGCAAGCGCTCAGACGTTGAGTGTAAAAGTAAAATTTTTATCACATTTATATACAAACAGCTTTAGAAGCAAGAGATTTCTCTTCCCCAATAACCAAACAAGTATTGAAATAACCTTG
Source organism: Branchinecta lynchi (assembly GCA_023053575.1). Taxonomy (NCBI): domain Eukaryota; kingdom Metazoa; phylum Arthropoda; class Branchiopoda; order Anostraca; family Branchinectidae; genus Branchinecta; species Branchinecta lynchi. The sequence goes on along the minus strand of JAKZAP010000010.1, from coordinate 18,771,415 downwards.
TAATCACCCCCCTTTAAAAGTTTAAATGTAAACAAACCGCCAGCATAAATCCAAAGAGATGTTGAAGAACTTGCAGGAATAACAGTTGTTTCAACACTGAATGGTCTGCCCGTCTTTGGGTCTGCCTGCCAGTCCCACCCTTTAACCGGATTCCATTTCCATTAGCAAGGTAATAACAAGTGCAATAAACCAATTCGTAGCAGACTAATGCCCCCTTTGTCACACGTCATTAAGAACGGCATATCATCGATCATATGACAAAACAGTCCAGTTTCCAACTGTTCATTAAAGTTTAACCGAAAAGGGCTAGGACACGACAATCTAGTTATCCATCACTTGTTCACTTAAATAATCTTGAAAACCCGATGAAAAAGCGTTAGTTTGTTTTCCTGATATTTCCAATTAAGCGATTATACCACTGTGCTTGCCGCTCTTCCCGTTTTTGTGATATCTCTATGGTGCCTGGAACATTTGGCAACAATACCAGCAGCAAACGAGTAAATCAATTGTGTATCAAATAAACAAAGAAGTGTCTGGAGTCTGCAGTGCCAAAAACTAGTGCTAAACTAGGGGATAGTGATAGTTTGGTGATTGACACAATTTCGCGGGCGAATTGTGGACGGATTCACCATGGGAAAGCGTCCACATTCCCAACGTCCCTACTGAAGACTACTGTGGACAGAATGAAAATCCCCAATAGGTGTTGTAATAATTCAATGTATTTGAATCTAAGATGTAAAAATAAGTTGCCTGTTCAGTTAAACTTTAAAGATTAAAGTACGTCGTGTCGTCTCATTTGTTGATGTTACGCCAAATCCTCATCCATAGACATATCTCCCCAAATATACAAGAGTTGGACTTGAGACCTGTCATTAAATCATGGGAAATCTTGGCCCAGCTGCCTATGAACGGGAGGGGGGGGGGGGGGGTCGGGACCCATCAAAACGCGTATTTGCATCTTTTTTCCTCAAGTATAGCAGCTTAGAGTTTGATTACAGTAACGGGTGAAAAACTTTTTTCATTCAACTCTCCCCGGTCCCTACGATCCAAAAGCACAAAGGAATTTCATCGCCTTATCTCCAGTTATTGTCAAATTAAAAGCATTAAAAAATGGTCAATCTGGGCCCAATTTCCCTTGAACCAAGTGGGGGTGGGGTTTGTGACCCGCAACAAGTAAAAAGAGACCCAAATGTTTACAATCCTACCAAGTTTCAACTTGATACCTGTTGATTCCTGGCAAGGGTAACGAACTTTCCTCCTGTGCAATCTGGGCCCAGTTGCCCATGAACGGGGTGGGTGGGGGAGGTGCCACTTTAAAAGCAATTTCCCAGCCCTATGAAAAAATCTAGGATCTACACGTCCGTGGAATTTCATCGTTCTATGTCCAGTTCTGGTCAAGTTATGAACTTTATTCACTGGGCAATCTGGGCCCATTTGCCCCTTAACCGGGTTGGGGAGGGGGGTGGGACCCCCAAAAGGCACAACTAGACCCCAATACCCACAAGTGTACCAAGCTTGAACTTGATACTTGCACTGGTTCACGAGTTATGAGCTCCACAAAATACGGTGAAAACCGGAAACCGAAAGCTGCTACAGCTCTCGCAATAGTGGATTGTTCCAAGGAACACTCCACTAAAAAGCGAACTTAAGAAAACTCGCCTGCGGCGGTCATTTGATGAGGTCATGCGTTGTAGTAGTTAAAAGCCGCTGCCGGGACGTCGCTCCAACCGGTTTTGATGTTTCTGGAAATTCTTTCGATCTTGCGGTTTTTAATCCACGGTAAAAGATAGAATTCAAACGGGAAGTGGTTAAATTTTGCATTAAAAAAACAAACTAAACATATAATTTAATTTTGTCTTGGACATCGTAAACAAAAGCTGCTAGTGGAATCGTGCCCAACAATACACTGTCCAAGTGGGCTTCGCAAAAACGACGCCCAGTAGCTGCCAATCATTTTTCATGCTGCCCTATAGTGTTTTAAAGATCCGGTAAAACTTTTGCCCCCCCCCCCCCCCCCCCCCTCCCAACGAAAATGCACTTGCGACGCCCCTGCCAGTACCAGATGGCGCTGTCTGGAGAGTCCCCAGGAAGTCACTCGTGGCAAAAAGTGTTCATGTTCGTAACACATATCTGATGTCCCATGATCCAACTTTGTCTTGATCACCAACTTTGAAACTGCGCAGATCAAAATAATGCTTACATGTCAGGAACATTGTAAAGTCATATGATTTGTATGTATATTGTTACACTAATCAACTTTGTCCGTCCATTAAAAGGGAAATCAAACGGAACTGAACTCAAAAAGTCGTATCCAGTGCGGTCTAGCATTTTACTAATGACGGTAAATTGTACCCGACTGGGAAACCCCGCTTGTGTTTGCGTCGACTTCGGCCATCCAACTAAAACTCGCTTCGCTTTCATAGCCGTTAGCATTCCAGTTGGGTCGTGCTCTCCTCAACGTTTCAAGGGAAAGAAGAAAATAGATCGAGTCACTTCCTGCAGAATCCCCTGTCGTCGCCATCTAGTATCGGAAATCAGCCTCTTCGCTAGGGGGCTCTGCGTTTCGAGTCGTATCTCAGCGTCGTCCTGATGATAATTCTAATAGTCCCACTTTTAATTAAACTAAAGAACGTTTGCAATCAACTATCTTACCTGAGGCAAGAAAGGTTCATGTTCGTAATACATATCTGGTGCCACACACAATCCAACTTCGTTTTGATCTCCAACTTTGAAACTGCACAGATCAAAAATATGTTCTAGCTTCCGTCACTAGATGGCTGTAATATCCAGCTTCAACACGCTTAATAAGGTCTCCTGTTCATACTGCATATATAGCAATATACAATAATGGTATGTTTGACAGTGCTAACGGATACCTTACCTTAATTGCACTTTCGGAGCAATCTAAGATATAATCCTGATGCGATGCTCCTACGGGTGGTGGTTCTGGTAACTGGTTCATCTAGTTCTTGGTATTGGATTTCGGTGCATCCCAGTACAGCTTCCAGGGTTTTGTTTCCCATTCAGTGTCCACAGACCGTTTGAAGGCTTCTACGGTCTTGAATGTAACGGACTCTTCTGACAGATCATTCCAAAGTGAGATGACTCGGTTCCGGAAGAAATGACTCCGGGTTCTTGTTTTTGAGAATGGCTTCTCCAGGCGTCTCGAGTGCCCACGGGTTCTCCTTGATTCGTCATGTGTGAAGAGTTGAGGAAGAGTCTCGTTGCTCAGTAAGCTTAAATGCCTGGATTACGTCTCCTCGTTTTCTTCTGTAGACTAATGTCGGGATACGTCAGCTGAATTTAAGTAGAGCGATATTTCGGCCCTTCTTGGCAAGGGTCCTCTTCAGGCTCAAGCCGGAAAATGAACATCATTTTATTCCTGAAGTTAATTTTCCAGATTCAGCAGGTTACTTAGCAGGAAACCCTGGCAAGAAGGGCTGAAACACCAGTCTAATAAAATTCATCTCTGACGTATCCGTTTAGCACTGGCAATTATGATTCTCTGTCAGATTTGACAGAAAGAATTTTTAATGGTATGGTGCTAGAGGCCGGTTACTTAACTAAGCATTGCAAATGCGAGATGTGTCGAATAAAGTCTTTGAAGAAACCAAGAAGATTGGGATAAGGGTTATAAACCAAGTCATGATAATCTGCCATACTAATCTACCAGAAAGTGTCGTAAATAACGAAAATATCAATCAATTTAAAGTAGGTGTGAATCACCATCTGGCTGAAATTCAATTTAGAGAGGCAAAAGACTTTTGATGCAGTTATATTATTATTATATTATTATTAAATTCTGTTTAGCTGCTGACGGTGGACGATTTGCACGATCCCTGCAAATTTCTGTTCAGTTCTGCAAGATCCTGTCAAATAAAAGTTCACCGAAGCTCTTTCTTCTCTTTCTAGTTTTTCTAAATACAATTTTATCCAACTCTCAGACCAATACAAACAAGACCAAAGGTTTCGATGTTATCCCAAAAATTCAATATTTGATCCAGACAATTGGGTCTTGTCAGTCTTGTCTTGTCGCCAGACTCCTTGAACATTTTTGCCATTAAAATTCAGAAACAGATTAAGGCCAAATAGCTAATCATCTGAGAAAGCCAAGTTCAGATACGGATATGTTTGTATACCCCTTTAAGTCATATCTGTTTTGACGAAAATTTCCTGCCTTACTTCTGCCAATTTCCCAGTTTTGGCCGAATTCCGGAACTACTTGTCCGGCGAAAATAGGAAAACTAAGAAATGAACTGAGCATATCTTCTTTCCTCTATATCGAACACATAATCAACTTCAATTAAAAATTAACTTATACAAAATTTTCCGATTGCAGCCGGATTCCGGGCGAACTATATTTCCGGGTAAAACATGATGGTCATACACGGAATCAGCATCTCTTGTCACCCCTACATCGGATAGGTAATCAGCTACAAATAAAACATCAAATTTTAACAATTTTCGGGTTTTGGCCGGAATCCGGGCGAACTATTTGTCCGGGTAGAATATGGTTTTCACATAAGTGTTCAGCATGTCTTACTTACTTCTTATCGAAAACTAATAAACTTCAAATAAAACTTTTACTTTCAACAAACTTTCCGGTCTTGGCCGGATTCCGGACGAACTACTTGTCTGGCGAGAAAGTGGTCTTCATAATCGTGTTCAGAATGTCTTAAGCTGTTTAAAAATAGTTTGTTTGTCCCATAATTTGAACTCCCTCCCCCACCCCTAAATCTAGGGCTACAGAGCCCACCTACTAACTCGACTTCAGCCTTGCCCCGAAGGATCCTGCCACCAAGTTTCATCAAAACACCTCATTTCCTTCGAGAGTTATCGTGCTCACAGACAGACGGACAACTTTTGCGGTGTCATATGTATCCTCCACTTACGTTTTGGGATCCCCAAAAAAGGTGAAACAAAATAAATAAACTCAATGTTTCTCACCTATGTCACTGTAAATTTGTATTGTTGTATATTTACGGCCCATGACCAAGGACAAAGTATACAAAAAATAAAAACATAGCTCGCAATTCACACGAGATGAGAACAGATAATGGTTAATAAAAAAAAAACCCAACAGATCCGCGAAGTGAAAACTATGACTTAGAATCCTTCTTATAATTCCTGTTCTGCGTGCTATTTTTACATTGAACGGTGTTCATATATTATCAGAAGCGTATATTTAGCCTACTTTAAGGACATGCACGGGTTCGCCGCGATGCCCGTTTCGACCGGAATCTTCACCGAAGTCGAAAATTTGACCGAATGACCGAAATACTAGACCAGAGTTCGATTCGGCATTTCATAACCCGGCTAACAGTGAAATTCCTCGCTGAATTTCGCTACCTTTGATGCTTATCCTGCTGTAAACGGCTGTTTTGTGCGAAGAAGGAATAAATCGATAACGTACCTTGGTGTCCCCATAGGAAGGACCCTAAAAGAGTCTCGGTCTCTCCTTTTACAAAACGCAGAGAAGAAACTTCGATTCGCTTACGCTTCGATCGCGAAAAACTAGGTCCACTTTTCACGCAGTCTGCTCACCAAACTCTTCAGCGCTGTGGCGCTACCCCACGTTTTATATCTGGCTCCATTTTGGAAACTATTCACGACTACCGAGCAGTCTCGAGTCAGGTCGCTTTATTTTCGTTACCTAAAATATTTGCTGGAAATGCCACCGTGGACACGCAACAGGTACCTAATAAGAAAATTCAGCCTGGTAGAACCCAACGAGGCTGTAGATAAGTTAGTCCAGAAAGTTCTTGGAACGGCCGCACGCCCGTGGTTACCAGTACTTTGTGCCCAATGGATGACCACTGATTAACTCGCCATTCGTGTTTTACTTTATCTGTAGTGCAGTATACATTTTGTTGTTTCTCTCTTTTGTTCTTTATTTCTTTTTCTTCCATTTACTCCGTTCTTGTTCAGTTTGAATGTAACGGGTTATAAAGAATATACATACATACATACAAATGAAGAAAACCGGTAATTTAATTTCCCTCTTTTTGCTACAAGTCAAGTGGCCTAGAAAAAGGCTTAAGATAGCCAAGGAGGCGGGTAATTTGCTGAAAGCGTAGTTTTAAAGTACCCAACTCCCTTAAAATGCTGGAGCTAAAAAGTAGACAGTGAGGTGTCCTTTAATATCAACAATACAATGTAAAAATAGGCCAATGGCCTCCAAAAAACTCATTCCTTTATCGCAATTGGCCATTTATTAATCAAAAATCACAAAACAAAACTAAAGAATGCTTCCTGGTAATCACCTCACTGTACAAAAAATAAAAACACCCCACTTATTGCCCCGGCATTCTATAGTTCGGCCAGCCTGCTTTACCAGCCGGATTAACCAACGCTGAGGCATAAGCCGTCATGTGCTGCTGATATTGCTCAGGGGTAATATACCCAGCAGCAAGCCACTGATTATACGCAGCGAGGGTTTGATACGTCCCGTAGGCTTGCGCTTGTGCTGCTGCCGCAGAAACGGGTTCACTCTGAGGAGCAGGGGGTTGTTGGGGAGCAGGGGATTGTTGGGGAGCAGGGGGTTGCTGGGGAGTAGTTGGTTCCTCCTTCTTCACCGACTCGGCGGGTTGAGACCTTGAGGTCCTCCCAAAATCGTCCAAGTTCAGGGAAATTCCTCTCCGTGGTTTCTCTGGAGGGGTACTCTTTACAGATCCAGAGGGTGTTGGTTCTTCAGCTTTGACAGCGGGCTTTTCTTCCTGTTTTTTACCGGGAGATGGGGGAGCCGGGTTCGCGCCTTCTTGGAGCACCGCCCTTTTCTTCACATGGAAAGGAGAAGGTGTGCGGGGTTTAGATCTTTTCTCTTTGCTAGCAGGTACCATGGACTCCCGAAGCTTTTTAACCTTGTCCGGGTGAGTTGTCTCTAACCGCTTCATGTATGTCACAAGGTCCTTCTGCTCTGTTGGGGTCAAGTTTCGGAAGTTGCTAATTAGCGTTTTCAGCTCCTCAAGACTAAAATCTCCTAGCATTTCTGGTTCTACTTTGACGTCGGGCTTCTGCTCCCTCATCACTTCACTAAGACTGAGCTGTTTTACGTCATCATCCTCAAAGCTGTTGCTCACGAATGACTTTGACCCGGAGCTGATATTAACAGCAGACGGGAAGAGGGGTAGAAGGGGAGCTAGAGCCGGTGGAGGGGCGGGTGCTGCTGGCCTCGGCGGTTCGACTTTCAACTCAGGCGCAACGTGCACATTAAGCCCGGGCAGTGCATTGATGATCAAGTTGTGCAGCGCCTCTTCTGAAATATTATCCTTCCCGTGCGTAATCAGTGTATAAGCGATGAACTGTGCCAAATAATGTTTATCCAACGGTTTCTCTTTCTCCACCACCACTTTCGGTACAACGGGAGCAGCGGAGAGGATTGATGTGACAACGCTGGACGCGGCTCTTGGCGACACCTGTACCGGCGGTGCGCGTGAGCTGAGAAGCGTCACCTCGTCTATGACGGTCCGCGTGGCTTTAATCGCGTTGGATTCAATAAGCCCTGCAGCGAGTTGCCCCGTTAGCTTTTCCTTTGCCATTTCTAAAGTATTCACGACTCCGTTGTCTTCAAGAAGTTGATCTGAGCCACGTTCTACTGTGCGTTCGATTGCGACTGCACGAGATAACACAGAGTTTATGGCTGGAGCTAGGGAACCAAGTTGATTCTCCAGTGCGCTCATCATACGAACAACAGAGAGAACTGTAACAGGTCCTTGCTGGACCGGAGTTGGAGTTCTTCTTCGTACAGGAGAGGGACTTCTTCGTCGTATAGGACTGCGGCTTCTACGGACTTTCGGACTGCGCGATCGACGTCTGGGACGATACTGGGAATCCTTCCTGGAGCTGGGAGGCGGTGAGGGATTTCGAACAATCCCCGCGTCAATACGGCTGACAACTTTGGGCGCTTCTTCCCGACGGGGTTCATGGCGAGCCCGTTTTTCTGGTCGGTCATTTTCCGGTTCATATCCTTCGAGTCCGTACTTCCGGACGAGCTCATCTTTCTTCGTCATCATTTCCTCCTCGTCAATTTGTTTCACCCGTTCGTTCCAGTGGACTATCCACTCCGGCTTGAAGTCGTAATTCGTGGGGTCTTCTCCCTCCGCTTTCAGCTCCTTATACCGTCGCTCCCAGAAAGTCTTCCACTCTTCGGCGTACTTAGGGTGGTCTTCTGGTCGCTTTTCTAGAAATTCACGTTTGCGCTTCTGAGTTTCGTGGATGACTTTGAGCTCTCGCTGCATCCGGTCCCACAGATCTCTTTTGGAGACGGGGCGAACCGGGGAAGTTCGCGGAGGAGGAACGTAACGGCGCGGGGTTTTTGATCGAGAACGCGATCGGCGCTTCAACACCCTCTCTCTCGTCTCTTCTTCTCTTTTATGATCTGAAAAGAAATTTCTAAAATACTATTTTTCAACAGCCTCACATCTACTTTTATAGTCGGTTTCATTTAGAGAATAAAAGGACCACCTGATCAGCAATGTGAAGGCGCTAAGCTCGGAAAAATGGTTCCGAGGCATCCCACAGAATAGGATAAATGGCGGGGGGGGGGGGGGGTGAAAGAAATTTCAGCTTTCATTTTCTGATTCAGTTACAGACCAGACCAGTTCTTGTACAAGAAATCCAACGATAAATGAGGGAACGCACCGGAACGCATTTACTGGCTAATAGTGGACCAAATGTTCCGCCGGGATCGTCTTTGTTTCCCACGCTGGCGGAATAGCCCGTTTCCATTTCAACTACCGTAGTGCCGTACACAGGGGTGTCACTGTCGCGCCCCAACTCAAGGTTTGTGTAGGTAAGTAAATTTAATCAAGCCAAAAGCCTTCGTCTTCGTAAATCACAGAAAAAATCAATACCTTACATTAAAAACAAAACCCAACGAGCTTTCCGAGATCTTGAATTCCCACAAAAGATTTTTCTCTGAACTTCCCTACCAGCCATTCCTTCCCCTACCGGCACTCCAAAAACGACCTTCTTGATTCGTTTAGCTCTTCTCGTACATTCCTAAAGTGCTCAGTGTTTTCTAACGCCTGTCCACACATGGGGCAAGATAAGACTTTGTCGCGCCAAGTCTTTACAATGCTATCGACTGTGCCTATGACTATACCCTGTACAAAGTTACCCTAACAATCACCAGCTAAAAATAGCGGGATAGAGGAATCATTTGTTAAATTTAGCGCCTTTAGTTGGGAAGAAAAGTTAAAAATATTCCAATATATTGAAAAGAAAAAAAATATTTAAGTCGCGTAACACACCTGTACAGAGAACACCGGGGCTAGCGATTTGCATGTGGCCCGATAGCTTGCCTGATCACGACTAAAAACAAACCGGAATGAGTTAGACTGACTTGTCTATCAGACCTTGACATATATTCAAGCAAGGTTAAAAACGGTCCTGAAGAGGACCCTTCCCAACAAAGGCCGAAATGTCGCTATCAAAACATCGTAGCTGACTATCGGTTTTCAGCCATTGTTTGAATATCAATCAATCAATCAAGTTTATTCCAAATAGCTAAAAGCTAGAAGTGGAATACAAATTTACAAAATATACACAGACACGAAACAAATTAACTAATACACTTACAAGATTTTACCAGAATAAATGATGGGATGAAACTATGTAAAAATTGGGCACAAGAATTAGCAGGATATGGAACAAATTGATTGTCAGTATTCCTCTCGGACCGACGCACGGAAGACGGGAGGGGGGAATAGATGGGCCATCCGGGGACAACAGATTACTTTAGTTCCAAACCTATTTGAAAGAATATTTCTACGTTCTGTTAATTCAGGAACGTCTGAGCGCTTCTTCGTATGAAATATTATGATCACCCAGAATGATTCTCACTGCTCTCTTTTGGTCATTTTCCAGGCGATCAGAGAGCTCTGCAGGAAGACAAGAATGCCAAACCGGTGAAGCATATTCTAAGTGAGTACGGATATAAATTTTAAAATAGCAGAGGAGGCATTTAGTATCCAAACCGAAAGCACACACACCCCCTGCACCATACCTCTTACGCATTTATTTCTCTTTTATTCGTTCCACACTTGAGTACTGCTGCCCCGTATGGCATTCTGGGCTAACGAAGGAACAATCTGACTGGGTTGATAAGGTGCAATACCGTGCCCTCCTAGTAATTTTCAAAATCCCCGAAAATACCATACACATCCCTCCTCAATCAGTTTCAACTTCAAACCCTTCACTCCCGTCGTTTAAAACTCTCCCTATCTTTTGGAAATAAAATCCTGTCGAGCCCAATTCATCGAAATATCCTCCCACCCCAACATGAACCGGCTCGGGTAAGGCCACGCAGGTCCATTGTAGAGCCTGTACCAAAACTACAACCTGTGACTGCATCGCACGCTCGATATGAGCTCAGCTTTGTGCCTTCGTTTGTTAAGTTGTTTAATGCCGGGTAAGAATTGTTAGTCTGCGAAATAGTTATTAATTGTATACATTGTACTTTTGTGTATGTTAATTTTTGGCTCGTTGTCTGACATACATGTTTATTTTATGACAACAAAAACTAATAATCGGCTCTGTCCGTCGCATGTTTTTTGAATAAAGTGAATCGGATCGAAATATTTAAGAGTGGAGAGGGATTTAATTAAAAAGTTAGTTTTACGGATAATATTGTCAACATGAGAATTCCATTCCAGATCGTCATCGATTATTACCCCAAGCAATTCAACGGATTTACACTGCCTGAATGACGATGGATATTCAGCACTTTCTCTTCGCAGTCTACTAAACCGCATGACCGAAGACTTACTATCATTAATTTGCATTTTCTTGCTTGACAGTTGAGTTTTAAGGGAAGTTTTAGAAATAACGAGAAGGGAGAGATCATCTGTAAATTTGTGAAGGAAATCTTTAGCAATATTATTAACAGAACAAAGAAAAATCAGAGGACCCAACTTAGTACCTTGAATATACGTTTCCCAGTCACCTTGAGTTCAAGGAGTGAGCCACTTAGGAGAGCAAGAGGGGTTTACGGCTTCAGTGGAAACCCCGCTCTCTCTGAAAACAAGTGTTGTGCAGAGGCACACCACCGATACAGTATCAAGAGAAGTCGGTCTTTAGCCTCTTTCAAACAACCTTTATTAAAGAAAAATCGAGTCCCTTGAAATCAAACTTAAAGGCTGTTTCTGGTGTAAGAGAGTACATATAGTTGGCCGGGTTTCAACACTTTTGCCGCACTCGGAGGACCTAAGATGCCGTGGAAGGAGTACTTGTCAGTATACTCAACTGCTTCTTTCAACCTCGCAACTCCCATCGACAAATTAGCACACGTCCAACAGGAGATATCTATAGTTGTTTTTGTTTCTTCCTTTCTTTTACTCCACTTGTTTTAATATAAGTAAGTAAGTAAGTAATTTATTTATGACCCGCCATCTTGAAAAGTCGGAGTAAATGAAGAAAATAAACAAAACACATAAACACACAAAATAAGACACTTAATTTTCAATCTTCGGTCAGTAAGCAGTGGACGACGTCGTGCGCTGGTTGGGCCCTGTTGTCCATGATTTTCGAAAGTGACGAGGAAACATTCAAAAGGGTAACACTTGCATCTTGAATTTCTCCGTCAATGTAATTTGTATATTTCGTCAATTGTCTATTTGTTAGTAACAAATAAATTCAATAATTAGGTACAGTTCCAGATGTCATTCAGTGTTGAAATTTAGTGTCACTTACAGCGTGCTCACTTAGTTATTTTGTTATGTTCAGTGTTTTTCTTCGTGCTATTTTCTTTATTTATTTTGGGCCACTGCATTCGCTGTTATGAATTAAATGTTCTTATGATTATAGCTACAAGCTATAATACATACAGCATACCTTTTTTTGGAAATAGTAAATAAATTACAAACTAACCTTTGTTCGTCAGTTTGATGTTAATGGCATACTTTTGCTTCGTGAATGGTTTTTTCTTGAGCATATGCACCCCTCTCGTTTTTGAGCCTTCAGGTTTGTCTTTCTTCTCCTCCCCCTCAGGTTTGTTTATAACTTCCACCTCCATTTCTGGCAAATCATCATCGTCAATACCCAGGGGATCTTCGGCTTTCTGCTCCTTCGCTTTCTTGTAGAACGAATCGACAGTCGTGTCCCGCGTCATTTCTTCTCGGAGTGCTGTTAACTTCGCCATCCTAGAAAAAGAGCTCACTTAGAGTGCGTTCCACCCTTCTAACAATACTAACTATTAGTTACTATTTCCGTTCCAACCTCGCGAAAAGTTACGACGCCAATCGTTGCAACATTCTCGAAATAGTAACTAATGCTAACTATTTGCTTACCATGCTCCCGAGCGTAGTTTTTTTCAATTTTTTCAATTTATTTAATAATAAAGCAAAACATATCTCTCGTGGGCAGAGCCCAAATACGATGTTTTTGTAGTCATAAACAGAGATAAAATAAGTTGTCAACAAATAATTTAAAAGAAAATAAAAATACAAGGCAGATAATGCTAAAGATCATTGTACTGCTTTACGAAGCTAGGCACAAAGCTTCTACTGTAGCGCATAGTGTTACAGTAGATTGGGGTCAGTTTGGGAACCTTTTCAGCCACTTCTCGGGGGGGGACGAGATCTTACAGGAACAAAGGGTGGGGGAAGGAATGAACGGTACATGGGGTGCTGGAGAAGGGAGGAGCCAAAGTTGCTGCTTAGTTTTCCGCGGCGGGAAGAAAGGGATTCAATTTTAAATTCTTTGAGGTAAAAAGAGTATGGTAGGGGGGAACCACCATAGATAATTTGCAGCGATCTCTTCTGAACTCGCTCTATTGTATCAGTTTCACCTTGGGTAAGAGCAAAGTGCCAAACCGGACAAGCATATTCGACTAACGGTCGAATGAAAGAGCAAAACATTAGCTTTAGCTTGTCCTTAGGAAAACCCGAAAAGTAAGCTTGGTAACTACAGGTGCCTTTTTTTATGTAGTTTCGTTGTAGTTTCACTGTATTTTGACATTCTTTTGTTTCAGTTATGAAAGTACAGTATGTGTACCGTTTTATGTGTCTATTCCACATAGTGTACTTTTGTAAAAAAACAAAAGTATGTCAAACTACACCGAAACTACATAAAAAAACGCACCTTACGCTTCTCTGTAACGTTATTGGTCGGATTTGCCCGTGGCATGATATTCTGCTGGAAAATAGAAAATCGCTCCAGCCTTGGACGGCAAAAAGCCAGAATTTATGACATCATGCGTAGTAACTACGGTAAGTAGGGTGGAACGCGCTCTTAATATCAATGATTAAAGCAGAACTGAACTATTTCCCTACTATTTCATTGTTCAATGGCGGCTTGCGAAATTCCCGCCTAAACTTAGCCACCTCCCATACCAGCAAAGTCATGTAAGACTTAACTCCCTACACTAGCATAGCGTTCCCACAGGGGAGACCTCATTAGTTGCATTTTTGGTAACAATTAGTCATATTTGCTGTTACCGTGGTATCTGATATACGGTTGCACTGCAAAAACGACAATTGCCGAAATTGCGCTTTTCGAAGTCATCCCCAAAGAAAAACTGTCACACAACTAACTGCCAAACTTCTTTCCCACCAATTTGACAAAAACTGATGAAAGTGAGATGACTTTTTCAGATACTACGATGAGTTACTTCGAACGGACCGTGGTATCTGAATATCAGATACCGCGCTAACTGCGAAAACGTCTTTTGACCGTGGTATGAGATACCACGATAACTGCAAAAACGACTTTAGACCGTGGTATCAGATACCATGGTATCTACAAAAATGCAACTATTTAGACATACAAGCTGTGCCACGGTATGCATGAAAACGTCCAAGCTGACTGACAACACCCTCAATTTCAATTTCAGTAACTTGCGTGGCTATAGCCTCAACCTCACCGAAGAGAGATTCTACTAAGACATAGGTCGGTTGAGATTCAGAAATCGCGTGTTAATTCCCCGGAACGAACTGCCCGTAGAAACTGCAAATTGCCCCTCACTGAGAGAGTTCAAGAAAGAAACTGACGAAATGTTTAGTACACAATGTACGACCGACACGTTTTAAAAGATTTTGCAGAGGCTTTGTCGCCATATTGTTTTTGTAATATATTATTACATGGGAAAGTGCAAAGTCTAGTTATTGGTCAGCTGTAGACTTATTATTTGTATTTATTATATTTGTTTCTACTCGCCAGCTTTGGCGGATACAAATAAATGAAATGGACCTGACTGAATTATGATTATTATTTTCTTTCTCAATAGCAAGCGTCAACACCAGTCCACCTATTTTAAATTTTTCTTTAAAAGTCGTTTCGCGCTTCTGCTCTCTACACAAAGAAAATCTTCCCACGAGGACTCTTTCCGCAATTAAATCCCGGCTCTTGCGTCGTTTGTGATTAACACTATGGCTTTTTAATTCATTACTTTCAATATCAGGTGTCACAGGAAATGCACATTGAAAAAACAACAACAAGTTATTACTGTAATTATACTGTAATTATAATAATAACAACTGTACATAAAACAGACAAGAGGCCAATATATACGTCCAAATTATTGACAAATAAACATGCAAATATCCTTAAAATGAATAAACAAAATATTTCGACTCCTAACGCTTTATTTATACATCTACAAATCTTCATTATAGATTGGGCGGCAGTGCACTTCAGAATACCAAAGAATGCAGGGTTACCCCCACCGAAAATCTGCCTACGAATTTCCGAAAGCATTTGCGAACGGCTTAAAAAACGAGCAATATCCTCTTATTCGCGTCGCATCGAGGACAAGCATACTTCCAATTCGGAGTCCTCTTATTCCTGTCATGAAAACGGTAAAATACGCATAAGACTTCCGGCTCTTATGCTGTAATTCTAAGATCATTAAATCTTACAGGTCTACCGACATTCGTCACGACTGCAAGAGTTGCACACTGATTTCCGTCAGAAACCTAGTCTACGTCTGTTGCCACATCACCGACTGATTAGACTTTTTTGTTTATAGTTGTAGGACTCTTGTATGTTTCGTAAGTTATTCTTCTGTTGTATTTGTTCTTTTCGTTTCTTCATCATCTTTACTCCACTTTCTTTTGTTGTAAAACATTTTGTGCATCACAAATATACTTACTTACTTACTGTTTTCACCGTAGGCTCTGTGTTGTAACAAGTACTTCAAATTTGTACTTAAGTATTAAGTACTTCCAAACTGTACTTAAGTAGTACTTGAGTTTTAAGTACAGAACTTGTACTTCAGTACTGAAGTACTTGAAGTACTACTTAAGTACAACTCTACTGGCACTATTTCTTGCTCTGTCATATTCAGTCGTACAATGAAAAATAAAAGAAAGTCAAATATATAGATTCGATAGAAGCGGAATGTACTTGGGAGAGTACTTGAAAGTACTTGAGAATTTATTGGTACTTGAGAACTTCAAGTACCTATTTATTTTACTTAAGTATTAAGTACTCCAGGAAAAATGTACTTAAGTATTTTGTACTTAAGTAGTACTTGAAGTAGAAGTACTTCCCAACACTGCTTAGGCTACTCTAATTTCTAAGGATTCCCGACAAGGAAATTATTCCAAATTTCCTGGAGAAAACTGGAGATTTATCACAAAGGCCTAAACCACTACTAATTCGCCAAGATGATTAACATCCTGACAAGAAGTCGTGGCCCCTAAAATCGAACAATAACTGGTAGTAGGCATCAGAGAAAGCAACCCAAACGCTATACGGCTTCGAGGTCCACATCCAGAAATTTATTTCGGGGACGGGGTGGGGGGGGTCGCCGCGGGTCGGATCAAAAGTATAACAAGAGCTACGAGCTTATTTGGTACTTCTTACGAGTAGGTGGTGTGAGAAGCAAGAAAGCATTTTTCCGGAAATTCCGATACCCCTACCTACCGTGATCGGTTCCGGTACAGACCCTAAATTATGTCATCTAAGCCACATAATCTCTCTACTTTCCAAGTTTCATTCAAATCACTTCACTCGTTTAACGCCTATGCGAGCCCCAACATTTGCGGGACTCCCCCTCCAACTCCCCCTACTGTGGCCGAATACAACTCGGACGCATAAAAGTTGCATCTCTAACATATCTTCTTCCCGGCCATCAAGTTTAACTCGAATCGGAGCATATCTGCAAATTTTCGGTTCCCACTTCATCCTCCTCCTACCTTGGTCGGATCCGGCTCAGACACCAAATGACAAATCTAAGCCGCATAAGCTTGGTACTGTCCAAGTTGCATTCCATTCTGCCCATCCGTTTGGTTTTTATGCACGTCAAAAAGTTTCCGCCCCCCCCCCCCCCAACTGTCCCAGCATGGCCGCATGGGTTCGTACAAATGCTTTGCACTTCTAGGTCATCAGTTCTTGTCACCAATGAAGTTTCACTTGAACCGGACCATTTTTTCGCAACCTACTGAAGTCAGTAATTTCCAGATTAGCCCTACCTCAACTCCCCAAAAAATGGTCGGATCCAGGAATGCAAGCCTTTCTAGGGCAATGTGTCGGGTCCTGAAGTCTATTTGGTAGGGTCACTAATATGCCTGCCAAGTTTTATCGTCCTTAGCACTTCTGGAAGTATCCTATCTCACGATCACCCGAATTCCAGGAAACCCACTCCAACCCCCCAAAAGAGCCCTGACATGATCTCGTTCTGTCAAGAACGTACCTAATGCTTATGCTTGTTCTTCCCATCAAGTTCTATCCCGATCCCTCGACACTAGGCTTTTCACAAAAATCGGTGCCCCCTCCCAACTTCCCCAGTATCGAATGGAATCCGGTCAAGACTTGACATGGGACATCTGAGACAATAGCTCTTTCCACCTGTCAAGTTTCATTCAAACCCGATCGCCTGTTCAAAGGTTATAAATGGCACTACATTCCGGATTCTCCACCCCACCCCTCGACCCACGATGTTCGGATCGTGCAAACGACTATTCTCAAGTCGGTCTATTCGGATCCCTCATATCCCTGCCAAGTTTGATCATCCTATTACATCAGGAATTACCTGGATTACTGGAATTCCCCCCAACTCCCCCCACGGTGCCCAAACCCGGTCCGGTTGTGTCAATGACGAATCTAGGACTTGTGCTTTTTCTTCCCACTAAGTTTTCATCCCGGTCCCTCCAATTTAAGCGTCTCCCAAGATTTCCGACTCCCCGCTACAACCGGAGTTCACCGGATCCGGTTCGGATTTGAAGTGGGTTGCTAAGACACGAGATCTTTTCAAATATAAGTTTCATTAAGATCCGATTACCCGTTCAAAAGTTATACAAACATTATGCCTCAAGATTCCGGATTCCCCCTCCCTCCCCTCCCCCAACGATGCTCGGACCGGGGGAAGTGACTAGTTCCAAGTTAACCTTTTAACGTTCCTGAAATGCCTGGCAAGTTTCATCGTCATAGCTTATGTGGAAGTGCCCAAACTAGCAAAACCAGGACCGACCGCCAGACCGACGTACGGACAGAAACTGCGATCTTAGATACATAGGTCAGAGGTTAAAGCTTATAAAAAACGATTATTTGTTTATGTTTCTGGAGACGGCCCTGACCGCTACCTTAAGCAGAGCAAGCGCAAAAGGCAGAGTTAAAAGAAGTTTCAACAAAACAAAATGCTCACAAGTCTCGCTTTTTCTTCTCTTTTTCTGCTTCCGCGTCGTCGGTGATGTCCATATTTGTTTCCATTGTTTCACCCTTGTCGGTTTTAGACTCATCTTTGGCTGCAGAATCCACCACTGCCTCAGTTTTCGCTTCAGCAGCTTTCCCAGCATCTTTCACCGCATCTTTCGGTGTAACACCACTGGGGATGAAAATATTACATTAGTGAGTCTTACACCAGAACTTCAGCGAGGACTTTAAGGTGCGTGTGCACTCAGTCCAATTTTGTCAATCGAATGCGAATTTCCTCCTTCAAAATTTCGACACAACACATGCAGGTTTTCTCCTAGTTACTGAATTTCGCATGCGTATTTTCGACTGCGAAGTCTCATTGGACTATCAGAAGAAGTCAAGCGTGTTTTTTCTTAAGTGCAGGTAAGGCACTTTACGACTGTATTTGAATGTGAAGATGCATTTTCAACGTGATGTTATAGCGATGGGCCTAGTAAGCCGGACAGAAGATGGTAAATACGGCCAAGTATACAGTCATCATAGTCAGGATCGCGTACTACACATGCAGAAGTTCAAGTGTCCATTGTGGATACCGGATGTCGATTCAGGCTATGGTTTGCAGACCGAACTCACAATAGGCTATCTACCATCCATCATCTCTACCCTTGCGACAATTCAAAAGAAAAAGAAAAACACTGACCATGTCCAGAATGAAATCACAGCACCAGCTTTAACTCCAACCAACTTTCAGAGAATAAGTTCACAAAATCATATTTTTAATGAAGAATCTCTAATTCTTTTTCCAGAAGTTCATTTTCCAGCTTGAGCCTGAAGAGGACCCTTGCCAAATGGGCAGATATATAGCTCGAATAAAATGTAGCTGACTTATCAGTTTTGCACCGTCAAATAAGAAAAGAAGTACTGCGACTCACGATCACGAAATTAATCACGGTAATCACAGGGTTAACAAATACTTCAAGAGTTGCCTTAAGGACATAACACAGTAAAGAGACAGTAACGTGTTATAGAGACATCCCATACCACTTTTCTGTACAATGGTCCTCCTCGTTTATCTCCTCCCTCTATCTCCTACTTTTCTATACATTCGGTTTTCATCACCATCATTTTTTTCCCGGCGCCGTGACATAGGTCACTCGGTCTTTATCCCTCATCTCCAATTAGCTGCTCTGCTAATCCAAGGTCAGGCTTTGATGCATTTCATTCAAAGTGTTTTGGCTACGGAATGAGTCCGTAGCCAAAAGAGTTCTGTTTCACCCTTGGTCCGAGCAGGACCTCCGTTATATTAGACTTCATATTAAAGCACATCTCTTACTAGAAATGTTTTTTTCCCTATGAAATAGATCAGAAAAAAATATTTTCGAAAATGCCTTTACTTTCCATCTGAAATTAGCGATTTTCTTGTAAGCGCTTGTCCACTATGTCCATCCTTCCTGCTCTCCGACGCGGCGGCTGGGGGCAAAACATTTGAAAACTGATCGCGCCGTGGTAAGATGTGTGAAAACTAATCAAATAAAAGAAGTAATAAACAAAAGCTTCTCAGATCCTTATGTATGAACGAGTTGTCAGCAGACGTTGAAGATTCCCGGCAAACGTTTCGTTCTGTGACGGACAAAACTCGGCAAGGCAAAAAAAGTGCTAAAATTCGTATGCACAAAACGAAACAATGGAGGAAGGTAGGGATTTTAGAAGCTTATAATTCTGTATGGGAGCTAGGTATATTATAAAAGGCAGAATAAGCAAGAGGGGTCCTTTAAGAATCAGTTATATATATAGTTAGGAACCCAACAGTGATTTACCTTACATTTACATGTTCACTGGTGTAAACAATCTGTCACCGGTTCTGCAAGTAAATTAACTATTACGGTTCTGCAAGTAAATTAACTATTACGGTTCTTCAAGTAATTTAACTATTGTCGTAAATGGTCAATCTCGGCTTTCTCCGTCTCCAGCTTGCTTAGGGATTTCTGGACTGACTGTGGATGAACTAAAGAATTCCCGGAGGCTTTCCCTTGTACTTTAATTCCGGTTTCCTGACTGATCCTGGGGCTAGTGGGTGCCTACGGTGTCAGAATATCTTCAGCCCACACCCTAGGAGCCTAGGAGCCTAGAAAAATAGCTTCACTACATCACGCTGTTACCTTCCTCTCGACAATGCATGCTGTTACAAGAGAGCTACCTCAAATCTGGACACCCAGGGTTGGCAAGAGCTCGACTCATAAAATTGTCACAATTGCTGACAAAAAGGTGCTTTTTTACACCTCGATTTTTTTTTTGCATTCCGCTGCACAACGCGCAAAATTGGTAATAACTGGATTTGTGACAACATTTTTCAACACATTTTTTAACTGTTACATCACAGTTTTGTAACAAAATTTAATCGGAAATGAGATTTAAGGCATCAAACTGCTTTTGGTACAAAATCAAAGTAAAGTGCACGTTTTGGCAGCGTTTTGGGGGCGAGAATCGGTCACTTTAGTTAAGTAAATGAGAAAGTGCTTTTCTGACCTCAAAAGTTCCAATCGTAAAAAAAAGTCACTTACAGAGAAAAAGTGTCACGGTGTCACCCAGAAATGTCAAAAGCACCAAAAGTGTCACACTTGGAAACACTGGGCCTACCACTTGCCCATCCTGTTTACAAAGGCTACCCATCGGTGGCGGAAGTGAGCCGATGACAAATGATCTCAAAATAGTAGTATGAAGTTGTACGAAAAAGTAGCATTCAGTACCAACTGATGCTACTACATGCTACTATAGCAAGACTGGGTACTACTGGAGCAAGGCGGGATGCTACTGCCCAGTGTGAGGAAGATTTTTTTTTGTAGATTTAAGAATCTCGGAAGGACCATCCATCTTAGCCTCGTTTTTGTTGCAATAGCGCTGCCGCATCGCTGCTGCAGCACTTCTTTGCTTTTGCATAATATGCATTTTTGGATTCACTTTCTTCTTGGTTGAAGCGGCAGCGCTGCAGCATCTTGCAGGGAAGCACGGACTTGGTCAGGGAGCAAGTCCGTGATTCTCGAGAAGCGCTGCCGTCTTCCTAGGAAGCGCCGCAGTGCAAAAACGGATGTAGAAAGAATCAGTCCGGAATCGGCCGAGAAGTGGACCTGCAGCATGCAACAACAACGAGGCTCTGGTGTCAGTGCCAAAGGTAAGTAGAAGAACGCACTCACGTACGCAAGAGAACAACATCTCGACACTGACATCTAGAGTGTCGCACAAGACCCCTAGTCGGCTTAACTGGGTTTCGGTTTCTTTTTTGTGTTCGTGTTATAGTAAGTTACCATGGCTTTAGTGCAAAATGGGCTGCTACTACTACACTACTCTCATACACCAGATATAAGAGGAATGTTATGCTCCGCCCCTCTCTCCTCGAGAATACTAACCAAAGACATTCTTACCTAGCTTCTCTCGCTTCCCTTTGGGCCTGGTCTCGCTGTTTTAACATTTCAATCTCAATCTCTCTTCCAGTCTTCAAAGACTGGCCGATTGAAGCGAGTGTCATTCCACCTAAAGACAAAATAGGTCAAAAATCGAGTCTCAAAAAGCGATCTCTCTACGCGTTCGAAACCAACATATCATTTTTCACTCTGAAGGCTCAAATGCTTGCACATCCATATTTTTTCCCCTTTTAATTTATTCAGAACTAAAAATCTAATCATACCCGATGAAAATTTTTCAAGAACTAGTTCTATGAGTTTTACTAGCATTTTTCCATACCACTGGCATGTCTGATGTTTTTGTGCCACTGGAATTTTAACCATTTTCAATAAAATTATACATTACCTTTATATCAGTTACTTTAGGGTTTTGAAATCCTGGACATAAAGTAGCCTAAAGGTTTTGGACCAAAAAGGTCAAGGAACCGTCCTAACTATGTTAATGATTAATTCTGTATACTACCCTAATTGTTCCCTCCTTTCTCATTTCCAACCTTCTGAACTTCTCATTTTATTTTTAATCCTCACCAATGATACTACACTGATTTCTGCATTTTCCGTGTTAGGCTCTTTTCGACCCGGATCAGGCTCCCGATTACGGTTTACGAGGAGCTCACTGGTCAGAAATCCCGGTTTTGCAAGTTTTCCGCGTATCTCATCAAAGCCAAAGGAAGGCAAGTGAGGCTAAAAACAGCTGGGACGGGACTGCAAAATGTTCAAAAACATGGCGGAGTTTAAATGGAGTAATATTCAGAATACTGGAAACGAAACTGTAACTACTGGGACTGGTGGTTTAGGCCGTATCGTGTGTGGACTAAACCAAGATATGGGCGAATCCGAATCCAGATTCGAATTCGAATCCAAAATTCGTCCTTTTCGCCGGATTCGAATCTCCTGCTTGTCAGGCTTGATTCGGATTCTCACTTGGATTTCAAACCTTCAATCTCACGAATCCGCTCCAATTTCTAGTCTTTTTCCAAATTTGTCCATACTATGCTGAAGGCGTACTATAAATATATCTCTGTACTGAAAAGAAAACACAAAGACCTAGAAATATGGTTAACATATCGTCTCATTTGCTTTAGGTATTAGGTTAACTGTTACCTATGTACATGATTTGATTTTTGTTCAGGTAGTAATCGAATTCTCAGCATGAAATGGCGAATTCGAATTCGGAATCATACAGTAGGGGTATGTTAATTTGAACAGTTACTTAAATGTGAACAGAGCAGTTTTCCAAAGATCCAAAACTTTCAGAGGCCCCTAATTACCTACTTTGGCTAACTCATAGTTGACTTTAGCACAGCAAGTGCATGAAAATGGTAAAGTCCAAAGTCAACAAACATTCAAATAAGCATACCTCTACTGTACCTAGCCCTGGATTCGGATTCACCTATCTGTGACTAAACCCCCTCACATACTTACCTCCATCATATCGGACGGGAGCTGCCGCAATCTCAGAAACAACTTCGGGTGGGGTAATGGTCATGTTTATACCCACTCCAGGTTGACCTTGTTGCGGGTAGGGATGTCCAGGGTACGCCTGAGCACCTGAGAAAGAACGGATTCAGTATGCAATAAGAATCGTTGGCTTTCTTTCTTGGCAGAAACTTCAGTACGGTCGGGGGACACCGTACGGAACTGGGAAGTAAAATACCCCCCCCCCCCCCCCACACACACACACAACCTGTGGCAATCATTCCCAGTCTCCCCATATTAAGCCTAACCCGATTTAGAGTGTGTCTGAGTTTGCTTGAATGGTTTATTTATTTATTTATACACAGAGGAAAAAACACACATTCTAGCCTAAATATCACACATAACCACATATGTATCAAAAGAATCAACGAACCACAAGTTCATCGCTCCATTTTTTCCACAAAGGCAGTGAAAGTTGAAAAATTGGAGCGGTAAGAATTTGGATCAGGTTGTTATCTGATCTCAAAAGGCGGCTTTTTAGCGATGAAACTGCTTTACGTTTTAGTTCGTAAAACGAAGGCATACGATTATCGGCGAACATCCCCGAAGCGCTACACCGGTGTGGAAGTCGCTGAAGTTTTCTGTAGTAGGTTTAGTGTAATTTGCTTAACAGACGCGGTAAACATTGATCGGTGAAGTTGCGAGCTCGAAATTTATGTGCAAAACTGAATGTAAAATCATGTCTGGGTTTCACGAGGGAAGGAAGTCAGAGATGTTGGAGGCTATCTTCATAACTGATAATAGAGAGATCTCGCTTTTATTCTCGAGACTATCATGGTAAAATTAAAATTTGTCGAATTCGTCTCGTCAATGTATACAAAATATAATCACTAAGAAAGATTAAAAAATTTCACCAATGACGGTACAAACATTTTTTCATACCGAACATGGTCACATTCTTGGGAGTTTCAGGATCATCACTGAGGCCGCTCTTGCAGGTCAAACAGTAACTGAGGTCAGTGGCAAAACTAGAAGGGGGGGGGCAGCTGCTGCCCCCCCCCCCCCACGAAAAATGATGTCGGTAAATCGGCGGTATTTGTCGGTGCGAGCTTTTATCATTCCGTTTCTGATACCGATCAAAGCTCTGTCGGTAAAACCGGACACTTCCTGTTAGGAAATAGGCAGCGTTTGTCGGTACGG
This sequence comes from Branchinecta lynchi, assembly GCA_023053575.1. NCBI lineage: Eukaryota > Metazoa > Arthropoda > Branchiopoda > Anostraca > Branchinectidae > Branchinecta > Branchinecta lynchi. The sequence continues at coordinate 18,747,764 of JAKZAP010000010.1, read as the reverse complement.
CACACTTAGCATTCCGTTTCTGATACCGACAAAAGCTCTGTCGGTGAGCCAGGAAACTTCTTGTTGAGAAATCGGCAGCGTTTGCAGGTGCGGAGACGGTGCGCGTATTCGGTTTTCGGTATCGATCACAGCTCTGACGAACCCTTTCCTCATACCGTTTCTGATACGGACGAAAGCTCTGTCGACAAATCACAAATCTTGTTGTAGGGAAATCGGCTGCGTCTGTCGGTGCAGGCGGTGCGCGGATTCCGTTTTCGGTACCAACAAGAGCTCTGAGAAAACACTTTCCCCATACCGTTTCTGATACCGACAGAATATCTTTCGGTAATTAGGAAGCTTCTTGTCTGGAAATCAGAACTGGAAATCACCTTCACCCCACGGATGTCAGATCCAGCTTGGGCCTCAAACTACATATCTATACTGTAAAAAAAAAATCTTGCAGTATTCGCTACTGGGATTAATCTTATCTTTATTGAGATTTACTTCGACAACCAGTTAAAGTTTCAGAAGCATGTTTCCCAAATTTCGCGAAACGCAAATTACAACCTATTGTGTATTAAGCGGAGTTTCAAAAAGTTCAACCTTCAGAGTTTTATGACCCTGTATAAGACGATGGTACGTCCAATCGTTGAATATTGTCCCTCGGTCTGGTATCCGACGAGGAAGCCTGACTCGCAGCTGGTCGAAAGGGTTCAAAGACGCGCGACCAAATTCGTACCGTATCTGCGATATTTACCATACGAACGCAGACTGAGAAGCCTTGATCTTCCTTCGTTGCAATTCCGGAGGGACAGAACTGATCTGATCAACACGTTTCGTATAATTAAAGGTATTGATAATACTGATTCTTCTGAATTTTTCCAGTTTAGTCATTATTCAGCTACCAGGCAGAATTCCTTGAAGGTTTACCAGCCTCGTGTCCAAAAAAAAGTGGGTCAGTGTAGTTTTGTTAACAGGGCTTCCAAGCTTTGGAACAATTTACCAGAGGAAGTGGTCACTATGCAAAACTTGCCAGCTTTTAAGACCGCTATAGTTGGGACCACGTTTTATGAAAACATGTATATGTTTTAAACAGTTATCAAATCCGGATGTTATTTGTTTGGTGTTGTATTAGTATTTACCTATTTTTTGCCACTTGAAGTGTGTTTATGTTTCTTGTATTATGCGACAAGCCTTATGGCTTACTCCTTTACTGAATAAAATAAATAAATAAAATAAGATTACCCCTAATTCGGATTATTCTTATCCCAATGGAGATAAGACTAATCCCAGTAGCAAAGACTGCATCATTATTCGGAGAAACTTTTTACAATGTAGGTCCCATGAATTTTTCACCATTCAAGTTTTATCCCAATCACTCTATCCGTTCAATCGGCCCCTACTGGTATTGCAATATTTCCGACACCTCCTTGCAACACAGTTCTTGGACGCGGATAAATTCAACATCTTCGCAAGTTTCAACTGAATACGAGCACTTTCTTGGGCCCATGAACCCGTCTGGTTTTTGAGGAGTATCACAAAGTTACCGTGACCGTACCTTCCACTCACAGAGTTGTCAGACTTCGCTCGGACACAGAAGCAGCAAAGTTAGGGCATCCGCTCCCATCAGCCATCAAGTTTCAATAAAATTGGATTGCCCGTCCGCTTCACCTGTATTTCGATCCAACACATCCTCATAAATTTCAACAAAATATCTCGACCCCTTTGAGAGTTATCATGGTAACAGACGGACAGACGAATTCTATGTCTCTTAATCTTCATGTTGTGAAGTAGTCTGTTGCAATGTCTGTCACTTTTTCTGGTCTGCATAGTGTGTTCCTGGTTCCATTTGATAACCATTGGTGCCAGAAGCGAGTGGCAAATTCATTCACTTTCATTAGAAAACCATCTCATCTGATGTTGCAGCTTATTATTACAACGGTTGTAAGATGTGTTTGCTGGGAACGGTAATTATTAAATCTTGTCGGAAAAATCTGGGCTTGCCCCCCCCCCCCCCCCCCCACGAAAATGGGTTAGTTTCGCCACTCGTTAGTACGCTTTCCCATCAGGGCAGAGATAACCTGAACTGCCCTTTTCTGTATTAGCTCTGATCTAGTCTAATCTAATGTGTTATTTGCCGTCACGTATTAGGAGTAACAAACAGTAATAAATATGTTAATTTTAACCCAACATGATCAAAACTAAAACTGACCTGGCATTCCATGAGGCGGCACCATTTGACCATAACCCTGATTCGGGTCCCAGAAAGGTCCACCCCATCTGCATCGGTCCACCATAGGGTGGATGTCCCCCTTGAGGGGAGTAGCCCGGATGGCCCATCGGTCCTGGAGCCATTTCTCCCTGGGATTGGTTATGCTGAACCGGTGGGCTGTCGCTGAACCGGCTTTTCCTTGTTTCTTTCTTTGTATCGTCAGTAAAGACGAAGGGGTCAGGTAGGTCATGGAATTGGGTATCTCGACATTCCCTACCGAACAAAAGGATTGTTAACCATGGCATGATAGGATCACGTAAGTGAAGAATAAAGTAAGAACAGGTATGTCAAATTCAAATTCAATTCAATTTGAATTTTTGGTTTTTGTCAACAAAAATAACAAGATAAAATGACGTCAAACGTAAAGTGAATGAATACAACCAAGAACAAAACAAGATACTCACACCGTAATGTAGGTTAATTAAAGTTTAAAGAACAAAAGGAAATTTAAGACATATATTTATGTACTAGCAGTTGATCAAACTGCTTCAGAATTGAGCCGGCTCACGAATGAGGGCACGAAGCTACGCTGATACCGAGAATGAGAGCATGTGACCAGTTTTATTACCGGAATCGGTTGCGAAGCTGCTCTGCCAGGCCTGACTCAAATTGCGGCGAAATCAGGGGGCAGGATGGGGCATAGGGTTGGGTCCTGTAGGATTTGTTTTCCAAGCTTAAATGACAGGGTTTCCGTTGGGAATAGGGTCTGAAATCAAGTTGTCAGTAACCGGATTTATGCTTACCAGTGGTTTAGCCTGAGCAGCGCCTGTTCACAAACACAGAGCACTGATGCTAACTGTTATTACATTGAGCCCCCCCCCCCCTCTCACCCACGGGAAAGCTACCATTCCAAGGTTACCTGCGAAGACTGAACATGTGTATTCACGATATTTGTTTCATTTGTTGCGTTTTTGCAGATACCACGGTATCTGATACCACGGTCTAAAGTCGTTTTTGAAGTTATCGTGGTATCGATACCACGGTCAAAAGGCGTTTTTATGGCACTTGCCTTCCGGCCAAGTGCCATATACCGATCACTTTTCCGTCGGTCTGTCTGTCGGTCGGTTAATCCGGTGTTTGCGAGTTAGGGTACTTCCAGATACGCTAGGACGATGAAACCTGGCAGGCAGATCAGGGACCCGACCAAACTAAGTTGGGAATTGTCACTTGCCCAATCCGACCATCGTGGGGGGAGGGAGGGGAGCCGGAATCCGGAATTTAGTGGCATGCATAACTTCCGAACGGGTTATTGGATCATAATGAAATTTGATATTTGGGAAGACGTCATGTCTCAGATGTCCCATTTCAAGTCCGGACCGAATCCGATTGCCCGAGCATTTGTTGAGTCCCTCTCTGCCGGGTAACTTCCTGATATTTAGTTATTTTGTTTTGTTGTAAATAATAAAACCTTGAACCTTGAACCTTGATGAATGTGGGGGGGCCGGAAATCATGTAACACGCTTTGAGTTGAAGGATCGGGATGAAACTTGGTGAGAGGAACAAGCACTAGCCCTAGGTACATCACTGACAGAACCGGACGGATTCGTGCACTGTGGTGGGAGTTGGAGGGGGGAGGGTCTTTCCAGGTGGGTTAGGACAGTGAAACTTGGCAAGCATACCAGGGACCCAACCAAAATATCTTGTAAATAGTCACTTCCCCGATCCGACCACCGTGGGGTAGTGGAGGGAAGGGGAATCAGAAATCTAGAGGTACGTATAACTTTGGAACGGGTGATCGGATCTTAATGAAACTTGGTATTTGGAAAGACCTCGTGTCTAGGATATCCCATGTGAAGTCCGAACCGGATCCGATTCTTTTTATATTTTTTTGTTTGGGAGGGGGGTAGTCAGAGGGGGGAGCCGTAAATCTTGTGACACGCTTAGAGTGGAGCGATTGGGATGAAACTTGGTGGGAAGAACAAGCACAAGCCCTAGATTTGTCAGTGACAGAACTGGATCGGATTCGAGCACTGTGAGGGGAGTTAGATAGTGGGGGGGGGGGGGGGGGGGGATTTCGGTGATCACGAGTTAAGATACTTCCAGATGTGCTAGGACCATGAAACTTGGCTTAAACATTAGAGAATTGACATGATTAGATCATTTTTGCCTCAAGGGTGTTGCTTACAACTGAATTTCTTAAAGCACAAATGATACTTTTGTGTAAAATATACATTTCACTCTCCCGATGAGCTCATCATCATTTTTGCTTCAAGAGTTTTTATTACAGACGAATTTCTAGCGCCCCTAAAGTGCGCATTATCACAGCCAAATGCACTATCAAAGGATACGTTCTTGTGATTTTCAAGGACCCATTATCTCACGGGTTTTGCTTAAAAATAATCACAACAAACCCACGAACTGAAGAATTCCTACTTTCATCCTCTGACCCAGCCTTGCAAGTGCCATACGAGCTTCCAGCTCTTGTTGCAGTTATCGTGGTATCTGGTCAGTTTGCGTGGTATCTGATATTCAGAAATTACGGTCTGACCGTGGTAACTGGCCGTGGTATCGAAAAGTCATCTCACTTTCATCAAACTTTGTCAGATTGATGAGAAAGAAGTTTATCACTTAGTGGTGTGACTGAATATCTGTTATTCTTTTGGGACGACTTCAAAAAGCGCAATTTTGGCAATTGTCGTTTTTGCAAGAGCAACCGTATATCAGATACCACGGTAACTGCAAAAACGACTAATTGCAGATCCAGTTACCACGGTAACACATACCATGGTAACTGCAAAAACGCAACTATTCTTTTTTCTTGATTGTGAGAAGAGATTTTTGGAGTTGAGATAGGGGAGGATTGGTTTATGGTGATTTTAGATATCACGACTTATGTAACTATAAAGAGTTGTGCTAGGTACATAAGTGTCGGTATGGCGCATCGTGAAAGATTTTTAAGGTGGTGGTCTTGGCGCATTTGTTTTTTGTCTGGTGTTTATTTTGTGCATTGCCACGGCCCGAAAGGATTTTTTATATTACATTTTTTATCCTATCATACCTTTTGGGGAGCAGCTGTCCTCACAAAGTAAGCTCCTTCTCGAGGATTCGGGTTAGTCAGGTGACTCGGTGACAGGCCTGTGCTAATTTTCTGAAATTCCGCGGGTGTTGGGAACACTCGAGCTCTCAAACTCGTGAAATTAGTAGGGTTGTAAAGATGATCGAATATGAGCTTTTTCGCTCTTGAAAAAGGACTAGAGCGCGTTGGTAGCCAAGGGGATCAGCACATCGTGGGTTCATAAACTGCCACTACTCTAATGAGTAACCAAGTTGAGTTATCTGACAATAATTGATTAGGATGAGCATATCCAAATTTATCACAAAGTCAGAAGCCAACGGGAGAGGGGGGGGGGGGGGGGCAAGTACAAGGGACAAACAGCTACACCGAAAAGGGACGGCTAAGTCCACCAAAGAAAAATCAGCAGTTTTTATAGCAGGATCGAATGGTATTTTCTTCGATTTTTTTCGAATTACAAGAAATTACATGACAAGAGGAAGGACAATGAAAAGATAAATCGTTAGGATAGTTTATATGGATATCCCGGTAATAAGTACGTCTCTCGCGACCCCACATTCCTCGGGTATGTAGGCGCTTATGGTGCCAAAGTAACTCGGCTAGCGAGAAGCCTAGTCCCAAGTTCTGAATGAAGGAAAAGGGTTGGCCTGCAACCCGAATCCCAAGATTAACATTAAACCCTCTCAACAAAAATAAAAATTCACTCACATCAAATGCTTTGCCCTTCCTAACTTTTCTCTGATCATAGTTCCATTTTTCTCGAATTCCTCCTTTGCCAGGGTCGTATGCCTCAGCCGACCCTGAACTTTTTCAATCTTCTCGACGACTTCGTTGAGGGCGGTGAAACAGGTGCTGCGCCAGTTCTTGACAGGGACTTTGGAAAACTTGGCATGAACTGTTGGGAAGTATTGTTCCTAAAACAAGAAATTATTTAAAGGTTCGCCAAACAAGACGGAAAAACAAAAATCTAGTTAAAGCATCCGTGATAGTAACTATTCTCAATCATTCTTCACGACTCCAGCCGTGTATTTTCAGCCACATTTTCACCGAATTTCTTTTCTAACAGGAATTGTAATAACTTTTTTTTCATCAAGCAAAGTATTTTGCCTGCTCAGGATCGAACATCGATCTCCTCGTTCGAAAGTGTTAATCCGGGAGCAAAGGAGGTCACAAGACCAACGTAGTCTCCTACAAATACCATCCGTTACGTTTTTTTGTAATTTGATTCTTATAGTTTGGACATTCAAAGAGAAAAGAAGACAAGTGAAAAATAGTTTTGAACATTCCAGTCGTCCGTTTCAAAACAAGTGACATCCCCATCTTCCGAAACACTTTATCCAGCGAAAACTAAAACGGACATGTTTCGGCCGGCTGCTATCGCGCTAACAAAATAGTATATATAATGCTATATACACTGGAAGCGACACGAGCACCACTAGCGGTAGTGAACGAACGTCCCTCCCGAAACTCAATCGGTCGTGCACCAGCGCTTGCTCAAATAACTTCAAATTCTGAACGCAGAAGCAACAAAAAAATTCTCAGCCCCCCCCCCCCCCCCCCCGTTTTCTCGATGTGTACAGACCGCACCTTAGCTTTACTAGAAATTTCTAAACCCGCAAGTTAGTTTCACTTTACATGCCGCAAGCATAGTGGGCGGCGCTATGAGTGTGGCCCGTATGCGAAGCAAGGAAAGCATAGGTCTTGACCAGAGTATAATAACACTAGTGAGTAGCGCCAAGACCTATCCTTTCCTTGCTTCGCAAACGGGCCATACTCATAGCGGCGCCCAGTACTCTTGCGACATTTAAAGCGAGACAAGCTTGCGGGTTTAGAAATCTCAAGTAACGCTAAGATGATGTCTGCACATATCGAGGAAACTGGGGAGGTTATATCTTTTTTTTGCTTTGTTTAGAATATGAAGTTATTGGAGCTAGCGCTGGTGCACGACCGATTGAGTTTCAGTGTGTGGAATACGAACGTTTATGACAAATAAATGACGTCTTTTTGTCCTTCTGATCTTGACAGACCTTAGTAGAATAGTGGAACAATAACTCTTCGGACAGGGGTACGCAAGCTTTTTGAACCTTAATTAGGGTACATTGTACGGAAAAGGTTGGGAACCACTGTTGTAGATGGTTGAAACGGTTTCTTCAGCTAGGCCTCATATCAGAACGACAAAGGAAAGAACTTTTGACGAAGGAAGGAACGACGTCCGAACTTTTCGTCGCTACTGCGGGAGGAGCAAACGCGGGAAGAGCAGCCTAATTACTTACCATATAGGCTAGGCGATGGACTGGTCCTTTAAGATGGTTAACCACGGTTCGAAGATTGCCAAATTTGCCACACAGGGTGCATTCAGCAAAATTTTCATCTTTCAGTTCCACCACATACTCAAGGCCTGGAACGATTGAATTACTGAATGTATTACCCACTTAGAGCGTGTTCCATCCTAGAATAATAGTTTCCTTCCTTTCCAGTAGAACTCAATGTGTAAAGTATAAAAATGTCTATTCAGATCTCCTTCCAGTTTACCGTGGCGTACCCCAAGGTACCCTCCTTGGCCCACTCCGTACAGGCCGACATGGCTGTCAATGCCAAAAAGTCAAATATCATGACTATCAGTTTCTTGGAGAGCACGCAGCCCCCCCAGAGATGTCTGTCCAGCAGTGCAAGCTCCTCGGTATCACTATCTCGAGCGATCTGAAGTGGGAGGCCCACGTCGCTAACATCACAAAGCAAGCTAATTTAGCGGTTTCTACGCTTAAATTCTTCTCCAAGTTTTCTTGCCCTAAAATCCAGCTTTTAAGATTTTGTACAAGTTTTATCCGCCCTATTCTTGAATGTTCTTGTCCGGTTTGGCATTTCCGGTTAACTGTTTCCCAATCTAATTCAACAGAGTCAGTCCAGAAGCGAGCATTAAGAATTATTTATGGTCAAGGTAAACCCCCATATCACTTCCTTCTTAGGCATTTCCAGCTCACTATTTTATCGGAGAGAGGAACCCTCCTGTGTACCCGGCTTGGCAATAAAGCCATGACAAATCCCCATCTCCAAGATTTATTCCCCCACCTTTTCAACCTTCAAGATCCCGACCTCAAAGACCCAACTCCCAGAAAGTCCCCACCCTTCAACCTCTCCCACTAATCCACGAGAGATACAGGAAGAGTTTCCTTCCTGCGTTTGTAAACCTTATTAACCAGTGAGTTGTGTATTATTTTCTTGTGTTGACTCATTTTCTCGTTGACGATCGGTTTTTACCTGATAAGTGTGTAAATAACCTGACGTGAAGCGCCAATTCGGCGCCACGCGCTGTGAAAGCCGTTTTTTAAATCAAAGTCTCTCTCTCTCTCCCTCTCTCTCTACTTACCGTAGTTACTACGCATGACGTCACGAATATTGGCTTCTTGGCGTCAAGACTGGAACGTATTTTTCTATTTTCGTCAAAATATCTCTTCAAGGGATAATCCAGCCAATCATGGTAAGCAAATAGTTAGGCTTACTATTAGTTACTATTTCGAGAAGGTTGGAACGGTCAGCGTAGTAACTTTCCGTGAGGATGGAATGAAAATTAAGAGCGTGTTCCATCCTACTTACCGTAGTTACTACGCATGACGTCACAAATTCTGGCTTTTTGCCGTCAAGGCTGGAACGATTTTTCTATTTTCCAGCAGGATCTCACGCCAGGGGCGAATCCGACCAATCACGTTACAGAGATGCGTAGTTACTACGCTTACTACGCTCCCGAGCATGGTAAGCAAATATTAACTATTAGTTACTATTCCGACAAGCTTGGAACGGTCAGCGTAGTAACTTTTCGTGAGGATGGAACGGAAATAGTAACTAATAGTTACTATTTGTGGAAGGGTGGAACACGCTCTAATAGTTACTATTGTTAGAAGGGTGGAAAGTTTTGTAGAATGTTCGAAAGGGTGTCTCTTAAAGAAAAAAATATCAAAAACGGATTAAATGAAAGAAGAGGGAAAAGAAAAATAATGTGTCCAAACTAACCGAGATGTAAGATTATGTGACACTTCAGGGCAAAAGATACCTGTATATTGTATATAATAATAATAATAATATAATAATAATAATATAATGCAAAAATAAGGCACATGGCCTCTACAAAAGTAGTCATCCGCTATCCTGCGATAGCGGTAAATGGGATCGATAAACCGCATTCAACCGAAAGAATGAAGTTGCTGTTCCATGGAGGTAGCAATGTTATGGAGGCAGCAATGTTGTGGAGGCAGCAATGTTGTGGAGGCAGCAATGATTCAATGTTACCTAATGATTTTACCTTGATAAATGGCATCATTTTGTTGGTCATTCATGCAAACAATGCAATGCAGTTCCAAACCGTATGTACCATGTATGTGAACGAACCAAGATTTTCCAATAGTTTGTCATAGCAACGCAAACAATGCAATGCAGTTCCAAACCGTATGTACCATGTATGTCAGCGAACCAAGATTTTCTAATAAATGTGTCATCTAGACAGCAACGCAAATCCCCCCAAACCAAAGATTTGTGCTTTTTTGACAACATTTCATGAATTCCACATGTTACTTCTAGTTAAGCTCGGCGGAGCAGTTAGGATCAAAATACAGAGGTTTTAATTCTAGGAAGACTGGAAATGTTCCTACTTTCTGAACATGCTTCTGGTCAGTGCTACGGGGTGAGAGGGGGTAGGGGGAAGCACAATCTTGGGAGTTCCTTCTTTGTGGCCTGGCACAGATGGAAATCTGCAGAAACAACGTAATCACGCTCGCATCTTATTTTTCAACTTATTTTTTTGTTTTTCGCAGTTTTTCGGCGCATATTCGCAATTTTTGCAAGATAAAATTAAGGTTATTGAAATTTTACACCTATTTCTGTATTCTGGCAAATAAGCTTCTCGGAATCAATTATCTGGAGCCCGATACGTCACGTAAAGAGAACAAACGCGGCAAGCCTGACAATCAATGGATTGCCAAAATAGAAGACAGGCTACACTTTACGGAGTGCAGAATCTTGGGAACGAGAATAGATGGAATACTACTGAATTAGAACGGATTAGTATCCCAAGTACGACATGTCCTTTAAAGTTTAAGTGAAAAGGCAGCTTATTTTTGGGATCCAAAACGTAAGTGAAGGATACCTATGACTCGCAAAAGTTGTCCGTCTGCACGATAACTCTCGAAGGGAATAAGATATTTTGATGAAACTTGGTGTGAGGATGAAACAAGAATAAGGTCGAGTTCGCAGATGGACTTTGTTGCCCTATATTTAGGGGTGGGGAGGAGGTTTAAATTACGGGGCAAGCAAAATATTTTTAAACAGCTAATGTGATAGTCGATTATGCGGTAAGAGGACATGCTGAACACGATGGTGAAAACCATTTTCTTGCCGGACAAGTAGTTCGCCCGCAATCCGGCCAAAACCGGAAAGTTTGTTATAAGTAAAAGTTTTATTTGAAGTTGATTAGATGTTCGATTCTGGGGTAAGAAGACATGCTGAGTAGTTATGTGAAAAGCATTTTCTAACCGGACCACTTGTTCGCCCGGAACCCCGCCAAAACCGGAAAATTTGTTAAAAGCAAAAGTTCTGTTTGAAGTTGATTAGATGACAGATTTAGGGGTAAGAAGAGACGTTGATTCTATATGTGACAATCATTTTTTACCCGGACATATCGTTTGCGCGGAATCCGGCTGAAACTGGAAAATAATAAAGAGTAAATAATGAAGTTATACATAATCCACTTTCATACTTACTAAAGGAGAGGTTATCTTGTTATAAGTCAAAGTTTATTTGGAGTTGATTAGATGTTAAGTATAGGGGTAAGGAGATACGCTGAATTCGCTTTTGAGCTTTATTTTTTTGCTTGGCGAGCAATTCGCTCTGAATTCGGCCAAAACTGGAAATTTGGCAGAAGTAAGGCAGGAAGTTTCGATCGATTTCGTAAAAATAGATATGACTTGTAAGGATAAACACATATGCTGGATCCATATCTGAACCTGGTTTCCTCAGATGATTAGATATTTGGCCTAAATCTGCTTCTAGGTTTTCATAGTAAAAATGTTCGAGACTCCAGGAGTCCTGCGAAGACTGGATCTGGCGAAGACAAGACCCAATTGTCTGTATAAAATACTAAATTTTTGGGATCCCATCGACACCTTTGGTCTTGTTCTATCTCTCCCGAGGCTCTGGTAATAACGTTCAGAATGTGCGCTGGTTGCACGACAACCCAAAATTCATCCAGACGCGGAGAATCTGAATTTAGAAAACAAGCCTGCACTTCCAGGATTAAAGACGCTAAACCTATAATAGGAAAATGAAGTTAAGATATTTGCTAAGATAGAAGACTTGCAAGGAATCTGCCATTTTTTAGTTTGTTTTTTGGCAATGGCTTACCTTTGTAGTTGGTAAATACTGCAAGCATAGAGGGAAGGCGCATAGAGGAACCACAAATCCGAAAGAATAAGTTCATCCGATGAAATCGATTATCTGTTGTTAGCGAACAAACGGAGCAGCACATTTTTTCCGGTTTTCGGGAATATTTCAGTGAATACCTGCTTTGTCCAATCTCAGATCTATTCGGTTAACTTTAAGGGCGGGTTTATGACTGCCGTGATCCGACATAAATAAGGGCAGAACTTACCAATCAGCGGGCCTCCTTTGAAGTCGTAGATATCAGCAGGTATTACTTCCTTCTCACCTTCAGCACTATCGGGCTTGTCATTCTGCGACTCGGATGTCTTCTCTTTCTTGTCAGCTTCTGGGAATTCGTAGATGGAGGTAAGTCGTACTAGAAATCAAATGAGAGTTTACACCAATGCCAGCTACGTCGGCAGCTAAAGCTGGATCGCCGTCGCCACGGGCGTCACGACTGGGGGGGGGGGGAGGGGGGACCCCCCCCCCCAAAGCTGTCGTACAGTCGAAGCGCCGCGATTTTTTGTCAAAACAGTTGATTTTCTTCATGAAAACAGTCGGTTTTTCTGAAAATAGGTCGATTTTTCGTCAAAATAGTCGTTTTTCTGAAAATCAGTCGATGATTTCAAAATTGTCATTTTTTGTGGTTGAAAACAGTTGTTTTTTCTGCAGAAACAGTCGATAAATTCACCAGCCAGTCGGTAAATACCTCACCCCCCCCCCACACACACACACACATTTTGGCTAGTGACGCCTCTGGCTATCGCTACAACACATTTCGCATGCTTAGTTCGCACGGAAACAGTTTTCCGTCGTCGCACGGCACACTGGCAGGTACCTACTCCACATCTTTGGTGATCAGCCACTACATTTCAACTCGATTACCAGCCACAGGGATTGCAGTTTGACAAAATGGCGCTATCTGATTTTAATTCAGTGGTAGGTTCAAGGTTCAAGGTTCAAGGTTTAATTTACACTTCTGTATAAAATCAAAATAAATAGGGTCAAGCCGGGGACACAAGGTCGATTGACAAAAACCCGTAAAAGGTAAAAGGCGTTAGTGCTATTTTGTCCCCATATATTTGTAATATATGTCTGGCGGATTGTCCCTGGTAGCTTAAAACTTCTTCGACAAATCTTTATGTGACGTAAAGTTTCTAGCCCATGCTGATGATACTATTATTATTTTAAATATTTTAGTTTTTTAAAGTTTGATACTCATTCTTCAGTTTCAAAGCAAATGGTAATAATAATCTCAAGGCAACCTGAATCCACTAAAAGAAGACACACGTGCAGTAATTATAGAATGTGATTCACAACTTCCTGTCTCACAGCTAGCTTCGAAAACATCTGCGATCAATTCTTTTGAATATAACCAACGCCTACTATCTACTATCCTAGATGACTTTCTATTACCGAATTGTCCATAGCTTGTTGGTTGGCAGATGGAGCAAAAAACCCTTACCCTCCCCTATGACATAAATCCGTAGTCGGGGTAGGGGGTAATCAGAGGATATGGTTGTATTTCTGAGAAGAAATCGGAAAATTTACCGAACTTTAAAACACACTGTACATACAAACTGAACAGTCGACGTATTGTAAATACACATTTGAGCAAAAACTTGACGAGTGCGCACTTGCCTGAACGATTTTTGAAGGTCGTGCTATATTTTACTCACTTCTATAATGACAAGCCCTGTACTTAATGAAGATTTTTGTTTCATTTTGTACTGCAATGAATTGCCCATGATGTACGAAGTACAAAATTTACGATTGCCCTGCTTTTATATCACGGTGAATAAATTTGAATTGAGTTCAAGCTTAGTTGCCGTAGCTAGATATACTTACATTTCAAGCTACTTTCGACATGTTCGCCTCCCTCAGCGCTGAGCTTATGTTTCGTGCCCACCATGTGGTCGACCATGTTCTTGTAGCTAGTGCAGGTGCTATTACACAAATTGCATACCAGCTGGATCTTCTTATCTGGGTTGCGAGAATAGACAGGGTACAAATATCCATTCGAATGCAGGAAGAGATCATCCAGTCTAGGGTCCTTGTACTCATCTCCCTGAAACGAACCGCTAGATTGTTAGTCACTGAAATGCAAAGCTTTGACGTGCGACACTTTTACAGTATCCTTATGGGATATGAAATAATTAAGTGAATATTGGCTCCGGCAACCGCAGAGAGCGTTTAGAAGGGTATATCCAATGACCATTGTAAAGCCTAGACTACATAATAGGAACTATGGCCTAATGAGGTCCACGTGTACTTCTACATTCTTGCCTAACAGTCTTGAATTCGGAGTCTTAAGCCCATCTTATCTTCCCAGCATGAGCAAATAAGACAAAAGCTTGTCCAATATTCGGAACCATTCAATTCACCCACTTGCAATTTTAAGTCGATGCCTACACCATTAGGTTCTACCAAAATCTCAGATCATTTCGCTACTCCTTAACAAGTACACTGCACTCTCCCTATAACTAAACATAAATCCGAAGAATATTTAGATGATGCTTTGAATACTTACACGTAGGTTCAGAAATCCCGTTCCGCGCTCAACGGGTCATTTTTTCCAACAAATCCAGGCCTCAAAACTGCAATCGCGCTATCGCGTTGTTTGTTACCAGTCAATTCTTTTTTTTAGCGCCACCACATGATATTCAAAAGCTAGATTGCTTGTGCGCCCTTTCCAGGTAAACTCCGACAACTTCTGTTGTGACCATTCTACCCTGCATTTTAAGGTCTGCTGTTGCATTTCCTTATTTACCATAATTCTAAGAGCATCCAATTAATGTCATCTAAGTTCTGATACTTTATCACGAACTTATCCATTTGGTTACTTAGTTTTTTCTATTTTTACTCGGTTTTTTTTTGTTCATTACTCTACAGGACCCTATCACGAAAGTACTGTGAGACCCATGGATTAAGCCAAATTAGGCTTCAGAGGTTAATCAAAGCGAGAGAAGAGCAAAAGTAAAAGATTTATTCGTAACATTGTGTCAGTGTTCAAGCTAGTCTCCAAAGTTCTGGAACTCCTGTACGACATCCCAGGCACAATTGCAGAAACCTTCAAGGTGCAATGTCTCGGATCCCAAGAAAGTCGAACTGACACGTTTTCCAATTGCCAAAAGATACTTACAAGTGTCATTTTCTCCGTCGACGGCCTCAACCTTTTAGCCAAAGTCGCTTGTTTCTTCTTTGCGGGCTCAGGACTTGGAGTACGCACTTTTACAGTTCGTTTGGGAGATTCTGTTCTCTCCTCAAGTCTCACTTCCCGTCTTCCTGATAGGGCATTTTTTTCGCCCATGTCCCTTCTTTCATCATGACCGAGTTGCGGCTGATACATGCTTTGAGGTTGGCCCTGCTGACCAGGGTTATGGTGTGCTCCTAGCCCCGGCATATCCAGGAGTGGGCCAGAGTAGGGCGGTTGGTTAGGGTCCCAGGCAGGTTGTCCCCCGTATGCCCCTGGAGGCGCTGGTCCCGGTTGGTAAGGACCTTGAGGACCATATCCAGGGCCCGGTTGCCCATAAGGACCGGGTGGCCCAAAACCTCCTTGGGGCGGCCCGTAAGGGCCTCCCTGAGGTGGCCCGTAGGGATCTCCGTGAGGTGGCCCGTAGGGGTCTCCATGAGGTGGTCCGTAAGGACCTCCCTGCGGTGGCCCGTAAGGACCTCCTTGAGGTGGCCCATAAGGACCTCCTTGGGGTGGCCCATAAGGACCTCCCTGGGGTGGTCCGTAGGGACCTCCTTGGTGCGGCGCAGCAAAATGAGGGCCACCATAATTTGGTCCTGGGCCCACCTGGCATAGGTCCATGGCCAGGATTATGGTATGGTCGAGGAGGGCCAAATCGCTCGGGTGGGTGAAAGCTGTTCGGGTACATCCTAGAAAACACATATATGAGACAACGGCAAATAGTAAACTGAGATAGGATAGACTCGAATGCAAGCTCTAGGCTTCAAAAGGGCTAGGTTCCACTGCGACTTGGGGCAAACATGAGACTCTGGGATGGATGTACTCCACCAGCAAAGCGATAGTGAAAAACGTTATACAAAACGACACACGCTGTACTTCGGTATAGGTGATCGTTAGGCAGGTGATTCGGTAGGTGATCTTCTCAGAACTATTTTTAGCAGGGAAAGATATTGCATTAAGGGCTAATTTCCCTTACGGCAGCACAAGAAAACCGCGTAGCCTATACCATACTACGCAACAGATCATTTAGAGAGAAAAATCAGAACTAAAACTGCGGGAAGTTGTTTACCAAATGATTTCCACCTTTGCTATCGGGAAATGTGCAAGAACAGCATCCACATCATGATTCGGAGTAAATCTCATTCCGAGGTTTACATGTAGAAAACACTGAGATTTCTTCAGATCGAGTGCCATCCGTGCAGCAAAACACTCAGTGCTTTTTCATATTTGTATTTTACTAAATAGCCTATCATATTATCATATCACTTCATAACCAGCTAACAATTAACCCCATCTTCCCGGCCGGGGCGTCACGACTAGGGGGGGGGGGGGGGGGCGCCCCTCTTCCCCCGAGTTTTGTCAACCAGTCGGTAAAAAATAGCCGAGTCGGCGCGATGCGCCACCATTTTTTGTAAAACAGTCAATTTCTTTCTTGAAAACAGTCGATTTTTTTTTTTAAACAGTCGGTTTTTCGTAAAAAATAGTCGATTTTTTCTTAAAAACAGTACTAGAATAGTCGTCTTTATCTGCAAAAACAGTCGATAAAAATGACCAACCAGTCAGTAAATCCCTTGACACCCCCCAAACATTTTGGCTAGTCACGCCTCTGCTTCTCGGTAAGTGCTGGGTATTCGGTCACGAGCCTACCGGAGGACTAACGCCTTAAAGCAGATGTTAACATTACACCGTGTCTTGCCTCCAGCCCATCGTTAGCATGATGTCTTCATGATCCTTTACGATTTCTTCAGGTCCGAATAAAAATGCGACTGTTGTGATTTCGGTTTTACACTAACTAAGGATTACGGTGTGTACATCTGCATGATCCAGAGCAAAACAACACTAAAGCATGATTCTTCACGAATTCTTCAAGACCGAATAACAATGCGACTTTGTTGTTTCTTTTTTACCACATCGCTGTCGCATCCTGCATTTTATAGATACAACTGTTGATCTTTTCGCATAAAGAGGGTTTTTATGCAAGGGACTATAACTATCACAAACTAGCCACAAATTAATTCCTCTGTCAGATCAAAGTAGTGGCGGGGGGGGGGGGGGGGGTCAATCTCGCCCGGGGAGACTTTTCGTCTTTCACTGCACTACTACAGTGCTTTTGCTATTAGTTTCTCCCACAGTTTTCGGCTTCACTGACAGCATGCTTGCGCACCGCCACCGTGTTCCGCCCGCAGCACATACTCAATATTCGCAATGTGGTCAGTTCCTACGTCCCCAAGTATAGGATTTGCGGAGCCTTTAAAGTTTAACTGAAAGGGAGCTTATTTTTACACCTTATATTTGAATGCACTGAATACTCATCTAATGGTTTTTGTATTCTTTCATCGGGCTCGCTTTAATAATCACGTTCAGAACGTGCACTGCTTGCACAACAGCCGAAAATTCACACAGACGTGGATAATTTGAATTTCAACAAAAGCATGCTTGTCCATGTGTTACGGACGCTAAGCTCTTAAAAGTCTCGAACGAAGGAATTAGAAAAGTGATGGAAAGATATATCTTGCGAGGAATCTGCCATTTTTGGTTTATTTTCGACAATGGCTTACCTTTGTAGTTGCTGAATATTTCAATCATAGAGGGACTAGCACATGGAGGTACCACAAATCCCAAAGAATAAGTTAATTCGGTTAAATCGATTGTCTTTGGATATCGGACAAACGAAGTAACGCGTTTTTATGGCGTTTTCAAGCCTAATTAAATAAAAAAAAAGTGTGAAGTGTAACTAATGATGATGAAACATTATAAATGCAGTAAACGGTCTTTCGCCTACACAAATTCTCAATTTGGCGGCCTTTAACCCTTTTCGAGCATTCAGACGATAGCTGTGTTCTTTGCCGTCAAGGTTCTCATAGGTGGGCTCCGGTTTTCCCTGTGAGCCGTTTTCGGCTGCCCTGGTGACTGACTCCCTCGAGATGAAAATCGTTTCACCTTACCAGTGCCTGGTAAGTCCTCACCAATGCGGACTCACGAGATCCCGTCCGAGAGGCAGGCTCGAGTCGATCACATCGCAACCGGTCACATGCTCTCATGCTCGGTATCAGAGTAGCTTCGTGCCCTCATTCAGCTCAATTCTGAAGCAGTTTGAGCGACTGCCAGTATATAAATATACGTCTAAAATTTCATTTGTTCTTTAAATTTTTATTAACCTATATTGCTGTCTGAGTATCTTTTTTTGTTGTTGTTTTTGTAGGCATATTTATTCGTTTTATCTTGACGACAGTTATTTTTGTCGACAAAAAAGGAAAATTCGGCTAGTCCAAGAATTGTTTGAAAAACCGAAAACCAAAACTGAATGTGACAGCTCACAGAGAGATGATAAAACCAAAGAACTCCTTACAGAAAAACTGGAAAACACCAAGACTGAGGCGAGCGAGTCCAATGTACATATCAAGGAAAATACCTGCGGAGATTAAGACCTCAAGTTCTCTCATAGCCGGCGAAAAGTGTACAAAGACTACAAGGAGGTGGCTAGAGATATTATTTACTTTGGATGCTAGGTTTGGGAAATTGGGCCGATGGGTCCCTTAAACCAGCATTTATGCATAGCCTATGTTAAGGCCGTTCCCACTTACTTAGGAGGTCAACCATCGATCATCCGCAGAGTGAGAACCTATTTCGAATTGCTGTAGGCTAACCATAGCCAGCGTTTAGGCTATTATTACGCTGGTTCAAATCTCGTTTACGCGTTTAAACGTGAACCTCTCGCTAACTTACGCTGCGGACAGAAGATCAGGTTTCCCCGTCCGAATTTCCTGCACCTTAATAATTAAGCTGAAGAAATCCCAGATTTCTGTACAAAGTTGACGACAGTCCCTGATTGTCTTTTCTTTTTGTTTTACCATTTTGTCCTTTCTCTTCTTCTTTTTTCACAGTCGAAATGATAAAAAAAAATGTCTGTCTTCGATACATCCCTACTATATATTTATCAGTAGTTTGCCCTAAGGCGCTGACCCGCGCGCTGACCCGCGCGCTGACCCGCTCTTGAGCGCGTCAAAAGAACCAATCAGCTCTGTCTTCTACTTTTCCTCACGGTGGTTTCACAGCGATATAGCTAATCGTATAGGTAACGAAACGTTATGTGGCGCGAAGCTACTAACTCAGCTCGTTCACAGCGGATAAGGTATGGGGAATACTCGACTCCTCGTAGTCATAGTACAGAGATAGGGAGACGGAGGTACTATCTGATTATTTGTTCTTGGTATAACTTATATTGTTGCCCTTTGAATACATTCCCTCATTGAAGAAATCTCCAGAGAGCGGATTGTGTACATACATGAAAATGATCCATACCAGTGATTAGTCGATGAAAAAATCACTCGAAATTTTTTTTTTTTTTTCTGCTCACGCCGCTGATTAATGCGCCATTTCGGCACTTACCTTGGAAGATACAGCAAAATATCCGCAAGAAGGTCAATACTCCAAACTTCGGAGGATTCACACTGGAACTCATCTTAGTGTAAAAGTAATAGGAGAACATTTCTGTATGTATCTAGCAACTGAATGCTTATTGACTAGAAACTGAGTCTGTTAGTAACGAGCGATGATGGCGATTTCAGTAACTGAATTCGAAGATTCATCCGTGTAAGCTTGATTTAAGGGAATCCTGCAGCGAAACTTCGTGAAGTTTGGCACTTGCGTAAACTACTTGCTACTACTGGCTAATATAGTAAAGTAGGGCCGAGCCAGCTCGTGCTGTCACTAAACTGAGGTGACACCGTCGTACAGCAAGATTTAAATATCTTGGAATCCCTTTTTCTTCTAATACGCTTCTAGTACGCCTACGCGTCACTTGTTCCGTCGCAAGAGAATATGTCTCAAAAGCTCCTTGCAAAGCTTTACAAAGCAGTGGGTCTGCCTCATTTACTGTTTGTGGCTCCATTCTGGGGTCTTCTAAACGCCACGGATAAGAAAGAGTTAAGAAAGCTGTTCTTCAAATTTGCTAAATTTCTTCTTTAACTTCCCAGTTGGTCCCGCAACCGGTACTTGATTCAGAAGTCCTCTGTCGCGGGCCATGCTAAGTGTCGATGATCTGGTCTCGAACCTGAACAATACGGATGTTGTACACCCCTGGATGTGTATTCTTTTATGATAATGTTAGCCTGATTTTGTACCTAGGATAATGTTGTTTCTGCTTTTTCTTCTTTTCACATACTCGAACTGTTGATGGGTAATCAAATATGTCATTCATTCATTCAGTACCTAGGACCGGGAATCCAAATCCAAATCCAAACGGCAAGACAAAATATGAACAGCATTCGGTACTATTATTCGATACGGGATCCTACAGGGGATGTGGCTCAGGGATTTCCTGGGTCTATCTATACGGCTTCTTCCCGTCCTTCCGAACTTTCTGCGTTGAAAGTTACTTATCAAATATTCCCTAAATTCCTTGCAGTTTCCCCATCCCCACGAGTAGGCATGGGCACTGTTCCTGTTTTCTGTTTCTGTTTCTGTTTTTTTTTCTCCTGTTTTACTGTTTACTGTTTTCTGTTTCAGGGACCCAAAATAAACAGAACAGCTGTTTTGAAGCCAGCTGCTTTTTTTCTCACCTGTTCTGTTCTGTTTTGGTGTATCCTGTTTTGCCCTGTTCCTGTTTTTTTTTACCTGTTTAAACAGCCAAATCTGTTTTTTTGGGGGCAACCCGCCTTATCTATACAACAAATCTTTTAACTCAAGATTTGGATCATTTCGAAATGCCACATTCCAAAAGTGGCCAATTTCTCAACCTTACCAGTGACCCACGCGAAATGTGGATGCGATGACAGCTATTAAAAATATTGAGCAAGAGTCAAGCAATAGTAGGAACAACAGCAAAAATGGGAACTTCAGATACTGTAAATATTTATTCAGCTCAAGCTGACGGCGAATTGCATTTGACTGAGCTAAATGGATAAGTAGTCAGCTAAGTCTTAGACTACTGTTGCAGCTTTCCGCCGACCCTTCGTGGCAGCAGCCGTCTTCGGGTCCAATATGAAAAAGTGCGCAAGCGCTCAAACGTAATGTATAAAAGTAAAACGTATATCATATCAGAGATGGGCGAATCCGATCATGAAAGGATTCGAATCTGAATCCAGGTCTAGGTACGAATGCTAATCCACCATTTCATGCTGAGGATTCGAATCCGAAATTGAATCCGGATTCGAATCCGACCTTACCAAAAATTAAATCATGTTCATAGGTATAGTTAAAAATCAGAGGGGACAAACAACACTGATATTTCAGGTAATCCGATAATGTGATAGATTACTTAACATATTTGGTGGTGGACACCAAACAAATTTGATTGTCTAAAGCCCACTGCGTAAAAATTGGGAAAACGGAAACTGAAAGGATGTAAAGTAGAAATTTGAGCGGATTCGTAAGATTGAGGGTTTGGAATCCATGTCCGAAAGCGAATCCAGCCTGAAAAGCAGAAGATTCGAATCCGGCCAAAAGGACGAATCCTGGATTCGAATCTGAATCCGGATTCGGATTCGCCCAGCTCTGTATCATATATTGTGTACGAACAGCCTAATAACCATTCGCCCTTGACTTTTAATTCATTGGTCAATATGGGCCCAGTTACCAGCGTTTGGATGTGGGGGGGGGGTGGAGTATCAACGAAAGATAGATCTAGATGGGTCTTTGGGTGGGTCCAAAGACCCATCTGGACAATGATGTTCACGCATTCCAAATTTCCACCTTAGTACCAGGCATGATTAGCAAGTTTGCGAATTTGGTCAGGCAATTTACTTTGGGCAATCCGGGCCCAGTTGCACAGAAGCCTTTAAAATTTAACTGAAAAGCCGATTAATTTTTGTGTCATTTCATTAAACATACTGAATTATTGGGATTCTACAAAGGGAATTTTTTATTTTCCACTATCTGCTCTAGTTATGACGTTCAGAATATGTGCGGCGTCCCCACAACGCAAATTCTACTATGACTCGGGAAATTTCAATCTAAATACAAACGCTGCTTTTCGTTGGGCAGTGGTGAGATTGGTGAAGATTGTTTAGTGCCGGAACAAAAGAAAATTCATAAATCTTTCTGGTAAGGGGTGCAACAAAAATACAAGCGCATAGAGGTACCACAGATCACACGGAAATTCCACTATTTGAAAAACAATTGTTTGTGAATAGCGGAAGAACGAAGTAACGCATTTTCAGCGGCTCTTCAAGCTGTTTTAAGTAAATAAGTGATGGATAACTAGATTGTCCTATCCCAGCCTTTTTAGGTTAAACTTTAAAGGAAACATTAGTCACTGGGGGAATTGTGACCAATTGCCCTTGAACTGAGAGTTTATTGGGGGTTGAATCCCAAAAGTGACAACTAGACCCCAAGGCCCACAAGTACACCAAGTTCCAAATTAGTATCGGTCATGGTTCACGAGATAAGAATGCCAAAATAAAACGGTGAAAACCGGGAACGGAAAACCGGCTATCACGGCCGCAGGAGTGGAGTGTTCATAAATGAACTTTCCACTAAAACCAAACATGTGACCACCAAGAAGGATTCACATGACGTATTATTTGTTCAGCGAAGTTATAAGTGATTTCAAAAGACTAGTACTTTCAACTTCAAAAAGGCTAGAAAGGCTGAAACTAGCTTAGCGACATCACAACATCCGCACTGGTTCATGATGTAAACAAACGATAACTGGAATTCCTGACAGTATTTTTGGCACACCCTCAGTTCTATACGGAAAACTTGAGATTTTTTCAACTTGATGATGAAAGTGTAACTCCGTTTCACGGATTTTCGCAGAATAGTAGACTCACATTCAGCCGAGAAATCTGCGCGCGCGTTTTGAGCCTTTTATGACTATGCTCAAAAGAATCCACCGAGGAAAAGCTATTCGGTAATCTGATTGAACATGGATCCCTCGCGACCCTCCCCTCACAAAAAAAATGACCATCATCACCAACCACTGTCACGAAGTGAAGCTTGCTTAACTTTGAGTTTGTATGATCCGTAGACTTTAGTTTATTACCGATCACTATGACAAACAATCCAAGTGGAAAGGTAGGCTATGCGAAATTTGTTGTTAAGACAAACGAAACTTGCATGGCTCATTTTCCATCGGGAAAAAGTGTAATTCATGAAACGAACTCGAAGAAAGGCATCTGTGCGGTGCAAGGAAGAACTATTTAAGATACTTCATGGTACAAGGCAAACTATAGGCGAACTCTGCCATAAACATAATACAAAAATACGGGAAATCAAAAAAAAAAAAAAACTGTTTTAAACAGCCGGTTCTGTTTTTTTTCGCCTGTTTAACAGCTGTTTCTGTTTTCGAAGTCATCATTTCTGTTAAAACAGAACAGGACCTGTTTTCAACTTTCCTGTTTTCTTTCTGTTTCTGTTCTTATGTGACCTGTTTCTGCCTGTTCCTGTTTGAATGCAAAAACAGAACAGTGCCCATGCCTACCCACGAGTAACTCTTTCCTAACTTCTAATTTACCTTCTTAACATTCTAATTTCCTTCTAACTACAATGAACAAAAAAGCCGACAATATTCTTGTACGTCACATCTTTTTCTCTTTCTTCAAAAAAATTGCCCCGATATGTTTATTTTTTTTGCATTAAACTGTAGATCAAGTGAGCTATTGTATTTCTATTCTTAGTTAGATGTGTTATATACATATAACTGTGTGTGAATTTGACTGATGTTTCGTTGTTTGAAACTGGTGTACAATAAGAAGAAGAATGTTCGGCATATCCGCAGGGGCGTCGCAAGGGGGGGGGGATGCAGCATCCCCCCCCAACTTTTTGAGATTCGGCAAATTTTGGGCCAGAGGCCAAAAATTTGACTGAAATTGTTCGGTATTTTTTCGATAGCATAACTATTTGATATATTTACGGGAATTCGGTAGTTATACAGAATCCTAAATAGGCTATCGGTACAATTCTCTTCGGTATAATGTTCGGGATTCAGGATAATTGCTAGTATTCGGTAGTTCACGAATTTGGTGAGAGAATTATTGAAATCATTTGGTAATGTTTCGGTGCCGTGCCGGAACTATCCGGTATATTCATTGAGATTCGGTAGTTACAAAGAATCCCGAATAAGCTATCGGTTCAAAAATATTCGGAATCATGATTGGGATTCGGTACCTAACTTTTTCGGTATAATTTTCAGGATTAGGAAGTTAACCACGAATCCCAACTTGTGTTCCAGTTTCGACGAAATTGTAGCCTACCGAATATGAATATTGTTGGGTAGTCTTTTGATATCAAAACAATTGGGTATAATAACCGGGATACAGTAGTTATACAGAATCCCGAACATGCTATCGGACTAAACTTTACTCGGAATAATTACTGGGATTCGGTAAGTTATTCGCTATAATTGCCAGGATTCGGAAGTTACCACGAACCTCAAACTAGGAAGAGGAGTGAAGCGCTGGTCGCAGACAAAAGGGTTGATCTATGATTTCATCGATAGTCCTTACTTTTATTTTGGATCCCAAAAAGAATATCTAATCATAAATATTTCGAAAATTCAGTCTGCATCGCTTTTCGTAATATTCTCTGTTTTGTGGAAGGGCGCGTCATTTGACTGGAGTTTTAGGCCAGTTTTAGGATTGAGGTTTCGAAACGTTAAACGCTAAGATTCGGATGGAATTTAAATTTGGCAGGAAAAAGTCAACAAAAAAATCGCGCATGCGGCGCTCACTTTATGTGTTTACGGGTAGTATATTGACAGTTGCTGCTGCTGCCGGAACGTCGCTCCATCCGGTTCCCGGAACTTCTTAGGGTCTGGGTATTTAATCAACAAATGGATTTCGAAAATTTTCGCATGCGGCTCTCGATTTAATTTTCTATTCTAGTAGATAGAAGCTGTTACTGTAATCATGCCCGCCAATATATTCTCCAAGTGGGCTTCGCCAAAAAGCCGCCTAATAGTTGGCTTATCGCCTTTCATGCTGAACTTTATTGTTGCTCTTCCTACGTAACCCTTTTTGTTCCATAATTTAAAGCTCAAATTCTCAGTTTTTAGGATTCGGTAAAATTTTTGACAGATTCGGTCAGATTTTGGCTCTGCACCCCCCCCCCCCCCCCCCACCGAAAATTCACTTGCGACGCCACTGGCTATCCGTATGAGGTTTGGCCATAACATGCCGAAATGATCTGACTCGACCTTCCTGCTGCGTCAATATACCCTCTGTGAAAACGTGTAACAAGTCGTTTACAGTGAAAAGCCAGATTATTTTTGTTTCTAGTATTTGAATACACTGAATCATTTTGAACAGGGATTGTCTTTCTTTCAAAACAGTCTCCCGTAGTAACACGATAATATGGACAGTTGCTGACAGCTGAATTTCATTGAGGGGGTAGGTTTCCTTCCAGAATCCGGTCTTTCCCGAAAGACAAAAAATCAAAATTCCTGTCATTGATAGCAGTCCATTGATAGCAGGCAATTTGGTGCCGTTTTGTATTCGATAAATTTAAAAATAACATAAAACTACCACAAGTTTGAAAGAACTTTCACACACAAACGCTATTCGGGAATTGCGGTGCAATGTACCAACGCATTTCGCTGGATTTTGAATTTTGGATTTTGATTAAATTATTCTTAGCTAGATCTTCGTAATTCAGCCCTATTCAGTGAACCTCATATGTTAAAGCTAGTGCTTACAATTACAAGAGGATATCGAACTGTACCTTTAAGAAATAGATATCCTCAGCAAATACTCTGGATGCCAAAACAAAGCCGACAGCTACACGAATCACTATCCTGCAATGATAGATAGTGTTTGAAAAAGACCATGAATTCTCCTAGGCATGGACGTCAGGCCTACCTAGCGAGAAATCCTACAAATCAAATCGAAACACTACAACCCAGGTAAATCCGACACTGAACTACTTCGTGTCAGTGGTAGGGCCACCATGTGGATTATATTAGTCGCGTTTTTTTTCGCCTGTACCTGTATGTGTATTCAGGCCCGTATCCAGGAATTTATTTCGGGGGGGGGCCTGCGGGTCGGACAAAAAAGTGCAAAGACATAAATCAGAGGGAAAAGCCTATGAAAATGATTACTTTAGTATGTTTCGGGGGGGGGGGGTCAACCCCCTAACCCCCCCCCCCCCCCCTGGATACGGCCTTGGTTTGTTTTCCCCTTTTTTTTGGGCACTAAGCGCATACTCCTCACTGCTCTTTTGACCGTTTTTGAACCAAAGCCTTCGTCTTTTCTGCCTAGACCTGCGAAGAAAGGAGATTGGCAAATCCGCGGTGAGCTGACCTATCTGCCCAGGAGAACGGCACCTGACTCCTCTCTGCCAAAAACGGTGAAATTCGCAGTAAGGACAGAGGACTTGGGAGAGAGGCCGTTGACCTCTTTTGGCAAAAAACGCGACTATTCTTTCGCGGTATCTTGTCTGAATGTCCGTAAACAAACGAGGGGTTGCCCACTCTCGATACCCTTGACAATGACAAGCTTTTCTCCTAGATTGTTCGTCCGAAGTCTCACAAGTCAGCCTAAAGTGACAAGCAGGCTGCGACTCTTGAACGGTTAGCTTCGACACTTGGAACAACAAAGCTCCGCCCCACACGAAAAACGCTCGGGCATGCAGCCGTGACGAGGAATTAAGGCGGTTAATTTTTCTGATAAAACTTGCAACCACATGGAGGCGTTCCTAATCGAAGTAGTTCAGTGTTCTTTTATATTTGTGTCAGGGGCACTGTCGCCTAGAACATGGTAAGGAGTTGCGGGTGTTTCTCTACTGGTCGCAGCCTAATTGCTGCGACACAAAGTACGGTAACTCAAAATGAACAAACCTTAGGCTCGAAAATCAACTTTCACTCGCCTGAGTCACACTACTCATATTCAACTGCGTCACAGTTCTTCAGCAACAGATTCTTGACCATCAAATTCTTGAGGGCTATGCACTCACAACCAAGGATTTAATATTGTTATTCTAATAGCAAATTTTCTTTTGGACTGAAAATTTTGGCTTATTACATTGTAGCCAATGTTATTACATTGTAGCCAAAGTAATTGACTTACCGACGGAATTCGGTTAGGTACAAAAATACAGTCCATACGTCCAAGGTAGCCTCGCGGCTAACAACTTGGTCGAATACAATAAAAGTAAGCAACTAATTTTTATACAGACGGTCATCAACTATTCGCATAAACTTCTTTAACAAGACCAAAGGTTTCGATGGGATCCCAAAAATTCAATATCTGATCCAGACAACTGGGTCTTGTCTTAGCCAGATCCAGTCATCGCCAGACCCCTTGAACATTTTTACAATTAAAATTTAGAAACAGATTCAGGCCAAATAGCTAATCATCTGAGAAAAACTTCCTGCCACTACCGCCAATTTCCCGATTTCGGCCAACCTGCAGAACTAATTCTCCGGCGAAAACATGAAAGCTCAAAAATGAACTCAGAGTATCTTCTTTCCCCAATAATGAACATCTAATCAACTTCAAATAAAATTTAACTTATAAAAAAATTTCCGACTCCAGCCGGATTCCGGTCGAACTATATGTCCGGGTAAAATATAATTGTCACACACCGATTCAGCATCTCTTCTTACCCCTAAATCGGTTATCTAATCAACTAGAAATAAAACTTTAACTTCTACCAATTTTCCGGTTTTGGCCGGATTCCGGGCGAACTACATGTCCGGATAGAAAATTGTTTTCACATAAGTGTTCAGCATGTCTTCTTGCCCTAAATCGAACATCTATTCAACTTCAACTTCAACTTTTAATTTTAACAAACTTTCCGGTATGGGCCCGATTCCGGGCGAACTACTTGTCCGTCGAGAAAATGGTTTTCACCACCGTGTTCAGCGTGTCTTCCTACCCTTAAGTCGAACATCCAATCAACTTAAAATAAAACTTTTACTTTTAACAAACTTTCCAGTTTTGGCCGGATACCGGGCGAACTACTTGTTCGATGACAAAATGGTTTTCACCATCGTGTTCAGCATGTCTTCTTACCCCATAATCGACTATCACATTAGCTGTTTACAAATATATTATTTGCCCCTTAATTTGAAACCCCTCCCCCACCCCTAAATGTAGGGCTACAAAGCCCATCTACGAACTTGACTGGTCTGACGACCCAACAAATCCTCACACCAAGTTTCATCAAAATATCTCCTTCCCTTCGAGAGTTATCGTGCTTACAGACGGACGGACAGACGGACAACTTTTCGATGTCATAGGTATCCCTCCACTTACGTTTTGGGATCCCAAAAAGAGGCCGACCGATGGTTGTTCGAGAACAGACTGCTATGGAACTCTCTTCTAGATTAAGTGGCAAACGTGAAGACTAGTAATATTCAAAGAAGGCAACCCTAAGTTCAGAGAGCTTTGGTTCTAACAGACTTATGGTATCAACATACGACGCGAAAGCCTTTTCGAGCAATGTATTTGTTTATGTACGATACGCTTTCCCCGTTCACACAGATATTAATTAGCCTTCATTACCTGATCTAAGAAACAAACTGGTCTCAAGACTGGTTGAATTCCGGAGCTTGTATTGAAAAACAAAAAATCAACTAGACTTTACGAATCACATCCAGACGAATCTTCAGAAAACCCTCAATTTACATACGTATTAAACAACAGTTAATGAGTTTTTTTGTAGAGAACTCCGAATTTACGAACACAGTTTTTACTCCCATCCCGTTTCTTCTTCAGGAGGGGGAGGAGGAGGTGGGAGTGTTAAAAGCCGCGGCACGGCCACCATTGTTTTTGGAAGAGGTGGGGCAGCAGCGAGTGAAGGGTTGACTGGCAACGGCGGCTGCTGTTTCGAAGGGGGCGGAACAGCAGCCGGTGCTGGTGTAGCTGGCAAAGCTGGCTGCTGTTTAGAAGGAGGCGGCACTGGTGCCGGAGTGGCAGGTAAGGGAGGGTAAATGTAGCTCTGTCCGACTGTGGCTGCGGTACCATAAGGGTACTGATACCCAGCAAGCTGCAACTGTGCATAATATGTCTTGAGCATAGCGGCGTACTGTTCTGCGGTGACGCCTGAATTTTGCACTGGCTGTTCGGGTTCCCGTTTCTGAACAGTAGGTGGGGGCTTCTGCTTTACCTTCTGTTCTTTCTCGCCGAAGTTGTCAAGCATGCTGAAGAACGCTTCCGCGTTCTCGGCCCCCTCTTCATCCTCACTGCTTTCGGCCGCCTCCTGTGTTCGAAGGAGGGCAAGTTTCTGCTGGGCCGTCTTGAACTTGGCTTGATCTTCTTTGCTCTCTGACTTCGAGCCCGAAAGTCTAGATCCCCCTCTGTTAACAAAGAATGAAGTGTATGGATTGATATTGACGTCAGATCCTTCCTGAGCCTGATTTGATTCTTTACTAGAAGGATCACTCTCCTGTTGCTGGTCTGAATCCCGCATACCGATTCGACTAGCGCTGATGCTAAGAGCGCTGCTCATAACGGACATTTCACCGTCGTCAGCCTTTCTCCACTCAGCTTTCAATATCTCGTCCATTGCCTCAGGGTCATGAACTTCTTGCCTGTCAGGACTTGGGACAAGATTCGTGATCCAAGTGGCACATTTCTCACTGATAAAGCCCATATCCTCAGATGTATTGACGTTTTCCAAGTCGCCCGGAAGTCTTTTATTGAAGTTGAGCATCTTTATGAGTTTCTGCTGTGGACCAGTTATTTGACTTTCTACGAAGATCGGGACGTTGGATGGAGGCGGTACTGGCTTTGGAACAACGACTTCCTTCTTTGGCATTTCATCCGATGACCAAGACGCATTGTCTGGGAGCACCGAGTTTCTTATCGCTGCCAACTCCGTGCTACTCACTACGACTGGAAGATCAGGCGCCACAGGGTTCATAAGTGCTGGCTTTTTTACGGGAACCGTTTCTTCTTTATCAACTAGCCTGCTCGTACCCAAGATTCTCGGCTTCGATTCCACCCCTTGGTTGGAAGGAACTGTTTCTTTGTCTTCGAGAACGACAGAAGGGTCTAGCAGCAGCACTCTACGTTTCAT
Organism: Branchinecta lynchi; assembly: GCA_023053575.1. Classification (NCBI taxonomy): domain Eukaryota; kingdom Metazoa; phylum Arthropoda; class Branchiopoda; order Anostraca; family Branchinectidae; genus Branchinecta; species Branchinecta lynchi. The sequence goes on along the minus strand of JAKZAP010000010.1, from coordinate 18,717,941 downwards.
GCCTCGGTTTTCCTGCTGTTGGTCTGTATCTGCAGGAACTCCATAGCTCTTTTGCAATACTGGTTCAGGAATAAGAACCCCGTTGCTCTTTTCAGATATTGGTTCAGGAGTCGGTAGCAACGGCGCGCTCCGGCGCTCAAAATGGTTCACGTAGTTAGTATCGCCCTGAACCTCAGCCATTGATGAACGTATGTACACAACGCGTTCTTCACAGTCGCTTTCAAGAGCTAAACCAGGTACAAAGGGCGCTTCAGGATTTGCACCTGGTATGTGCAGTGGGGTTGCTAGGAGAGCTGCAGCAGGGCGTGCCTCAAGCAGTACCGGGCGACTCTCAACCGAAGGGGAGTCAATATCCATATCCACGGCAGCAATAGTATCCTCATAAGCAGCGGGTTCTTTAGGTTCTTCGTACGAGATACCGAAGTGCTCGCAGAGCTTACGATCAAGATACTCGGGGTCGAAGTCTTCATGGTGTCCATCTCCTTCAAGAACCGTTGGCGTTGGCTTCTTTGCCTTGCTTGATTCTGTATCACTACCCTTCTTCTTCTCTGGTGATAGTTTGGCGTGTAGCTGTTCGAAGCGGCTTCGACGTTCTGCAATCTCTTGCTTTCTTGCCTGCTCAGGGTCAAACCGAAGACGTGGGTCCTTCTTAGGGTCTGAATTACAGGTCGGAGAGTCGTCTTTACCTTTGTAGTTTATTCCCTTTCTAACGTCTTTCCGATCTTGGTAGTCCGTGTAGCCACGGTATTTGTCAGATTCATCGGGCTTTCGACTATCTTCTTTTCTGCTGCTGTTCAACTTGGACAGGTCCTCTGTTTTCTTCGAACTTTCCTTCTCACGTTTTCTTCTTTCATCCCTTTCTTTTGACAAAACCCTACATAATTCCTTATCTCTTTCTTTCTTTCTTTCTTGGCCGATATCTCTAACCCTTTCTTCTCTTCTGTCGACGTCATGCTCCCGATCTTTTTTACGCTCATGGATGATCTCTCGTTCACTTTTCTTTTCTGAATGTCTACTTTTCTTCAGGTCTTCCTTTCTGAAAGGTATAACTACATTGACAGGAACATTTTTGGTGATGTTTGGTGACTTGCTCCTAGTGTGTTCCTTCGTGTCAGTTAATGTAACTTCATTTCCTAATTGTTCCTTTTGGATTTCCGATGCCCTATCACCAGAAGACCCAAATACAAGCTCTTCTTTACTTAGCTCTTTTTCTTTAATCACTTCCTTTTTCGGTTTCTGGTCTTTGGGTATTCTGAAAGATTTGAACTGCGGTGCACTGGAGCCATAGACCTGATTCAACGCAGCTTCGACCTGGATTTTTTTCTGATCATCTGCTGGGCTTTCCTCTTGTGTTTCTTTCTTTAACTTTTTGCTCATGATTTTCAACTTTTCCTCTTTTCTCAGTAGTTTGTTATTTATTAGTTCCTTCTTTTTCTGCCTGTAGATCCGTCTGTCTATTTCGTCATCTGAAGACGATGATAGCTCCTTTTCAAGGGACTTTAATGGAGATACGTTTTCATCTTTCGGCCTGCAATGCTCCAAAATTGTTGCTTCCGACAGACGCTCAAGTATTACCATGCAGTTCATCATGTAGTTGATCAGTTTCGAAGTGCACTGCGTGATGTAGTCCGGACAGCAAAGACATCTTTTGGGGTTCGTTTGGTTTGCTGCTGATAAGCCTGATGCTGAAGTCATGGCCAAATTCACAGAGTCAATCCCATGCGATGCAAGAAGATTTGCCTTTCGATTGTAGCCGACAGCACTCTCCTTAGAGCAATTAGAACCAGTAAGGATGGGTGTCCTATCTTTCGTCTGCTCCTTTACTGCAATACTAATATCTTCTTTAAGGTCCTCTTCAACGTCCTTGGGCTCTGTCTTTACTTCCTCACTTGGAGTAACCAGATTATCAGACACCAGATCCTGTGACAGGCTGCTTGGTGGGTCTAAAACTGCTACTGGGGGCACTAAAGGAGTCTCAACATTTACAGAACTAATTTCTAAGGATGACGCCGTTTCACTTCTCAAATCTTGGGAAGTTTCCTCTGACACGAGATCATTACTGTCCAATTTTTCAGCAGCCGCAATATGTTCTTCTACAGCGGATTCTACTACCTCAGAAGATACAATCTCTGGTGCCTGATTACCATCAAACCCAGCAAAACCTTCATTACCAATATCTGTGAAGGCAGTTTCTCCTGTATTGTCGTCACTAATTATTCGACACTGTTCCACTGAGGAGGGCGAGAGACCATTTTCGTTTGGTGATATGACTGTATCTCCTGGCCCAAATTTGTCATTATTTGTATGGCAGTATTTGCTGACAACATATTCTATGACATCATCCACTGATGATCTTACGTCCAGACAATTCCCTCCTTGGCCTGAAGCCTTCTTCAAAGGCGGGGGCTTTGGTACGTAAACGCTGGCAGTACTGTACCTACTGGAACCATACAGAACTGTGACAGCTCCATTCTTAGTAAGTAAAAGTTTTGAAGGTTGCCATTTTTCTAACTGAACAACACAAGGCAATACTGAAAAGTCCTTTAACAACTTTGTATAAAGATTGCTGACACTCTGATTAAAAACTAGATTGTCCTCACATTCTCCAAATGCAAATTTAGCAGGCTTTTTGGACTCGGTAACAACAAGATTCAGTTGATGAATGACTTCTGACAGATCATCCTCTTTTGACTCACCCATTAAATTACCTTAAAAGCAAGGATTACTAATTAGGGACGAAGCAAGGACTCCTAAAAAGGGAATACAGACACAATGAAGGGATTTCAAGATGTATGACAGCTAGTTAGTTGTGAGAAGGAGTTTTTAGGTCACTTTTAAGCTCCAAGCCAACTGATCTTATCCTCAATCTTAAGACAGGATGGAACCTCATATGGCACTAGCAAGGACGGGTGGCATATACAGCAGATAAGGTTCTTCCTATCGAGGTCACTGAGGGACAGAAAATTCTTAAGGTAACTTTGATAATAGGCTCTTGGAGAACATAAAAATATATCCTGACCAAGTCAGGACTTGAAAAGGAGCATCTGTGATATGTGCTCTGTCCTTTTTATCAAGTTCATTCAGCCCAAATAACTCTTTTGAAAGTTATGCCTGTCATAAGTTTCCGGGTTCAGACATGCGTTCTTCCCAAATATCCAGTTTGAGACCGATCCGGTCACCCTCTAAAGTTAAGCACGTCTCAAAGTCCCGGATTCCCCTCCCTCCACTAGCCCGTGACAGTCGAATCAGGGAAGTGACTATTTCTAAGTCAATCTGGTCGGGTCCCTAATAGAACTGTGAAGGTTGGTCGCCCTAGCGCATCTGGAAGTACCTTAACTAGCGATCAAAATAATCCCCCCCCCCCCAGCTCCCCCACAGTTACCGGATGCGGTCCGACTATGTATATGATGTATCTAGAGCTTGTGCTTGTTTTTCACGCCAAGTTTCATCTAAATCCCTCCACTTAATCGTGTGAGAAGATCCCCCCCCCCTTCCAACTCCCTCCACAGTTAAAGAATACGGTCCAGAATCCAAACGGAGCATCTGAGACCCGTGCTGTATCCAAATGTCGGGTCCCTGATATGCCATCGCCCTAGCACATATGGAAGTACGCTAATTCACGATCAACGGACTGAAAGTCCGACGAAAAAGTGATCGGTACATGCAACTTGAGCCGAAGGCTGAAAGTGCCATAAAAACTAAGGAAGCCCCAAAAGCGATGAAAAGCAATCCATGAGTCCAACTCTAGATAACAAGAAATATTCCAATGCTTCCATAAACTAACAAATCATCGCTATTAGCAGAATGCTACGGCCCTCCTGCTTTCTATCATTTTGAATCCATTTCCATTACTTCTTAATAAACAAGCCTGGCAGTTTTGGAAAAAGGCTGAGAAGCGAGAGAAACGATTCTACTTGCGAAAATGGTTAGCCTATCTGGAAACTCAAGAAATTAGACGTAGCCTAACACGTGAACAAGACATGTTACTGTAGCCTATTGTTGAAGATGCTGGTGCTAGTGTTGAAATCTTCCTGTCAAATGCTAGATTGGCAGTAGTAGCTCCAAATCGTTGATTAAACAGAAGAGCCTTTTCCTTTTTTTTTATATTACCCTGCTATAGACAAGAAGAGGGTCATAAATAAAAAAAAAAAAAAAAAGAAGTAATAAACTTACTTACAACGGCAATGCAGGCTCTCTGGTCCACAAGCAAAAGCTGTTATAGGGCAGCTTTCAATCAGATTATAGACTACCTAAAAGGAATACCTGGTTCAAGAAACAGTAATAATAGATGTGTAAAAGAGAAAAAACATTGCTTCCAACTCTTTCATCCACAACCAAAATAAGATAACTCAAAGGTATACCGAATTACAAAATTTAGCCAAGAAAAAGACTAGTAGCCTGGGACTAACTAGCAACAACTGAAAATCTACCGCAACTAGTTAACTGTCAATAATCAAGATAAACGGCATTCTCAGAACAAGTACTCTTTCCCAAAAGTTAATGCATTTTCTTCCCACCAAATTCCATCCCAATACCTTGACTCTAAGCGTTTCACGAGATTTCCGGTGCCCCAGTCAAATCCCCCCCCCCACAGGTATCGGATCCGATCAGGACTTGATGTGGAACATCTGAGACGATAGGTTTTTCCACTTACCAAGTTTCATTCAATTCTAATAACTCGTTCAAAAGTTATGCATGGCACTAAATCCGTGCTCCCCATCCCTCCACTCCCCCCGTGATGGTTGGATCGGGCAAATGACTATTCTCAAGTCAGCCTGTTCGGGTCCCTGATACTCCTCCCAACTTTCATCGTCCTAGCACATCAGGAAGTACCGAACTCGCGGGATCACAAGGCGCTCCCCTCCACCACACATAATAAATCCGACCCGGAGTTGACGTGGAACATCTGAAACGAAAGTTCCTTCCACTTGCCAAGTTTCATTCAAATCCAACCACCCATTCAACAACTTCCCATGCCAACAGGTTCCGGAAGCCTCATCCATCCACTCCTCCATGGTGGCTGGAACGAGGATACGGCTATTCTCAAGTCTATCTGTTTGGATCCCTGACACGCCTACCAAGTTTCATCGACCCAGCATATCATGAACTACTGAACTCGCGCCATCACCAGAAATCCGCCCCCCCCCCCCCCCCAACTCCCCACAGTGACCGAAGCCGGTCGTATCATGTGGATAACGCATCTAGGACTTGTGCTTGTTGTTCTCACCAAGTTTCATCCCGATCCTTCAACTCAAAGCGTTTCCCGAGATTTCAGTTTCCCTGCACTAGATTCCGGCTTCCCCATCCTTCCACTCCTCCCACGATGGTCGGATCGAGGAAACGACTATTTACAAGTCAATATGTTCGGGTCCCTGACATGCCTACCAAGTTTCATTGTCCTAGCACATCAGGAGGTACCGAACTCGTGCGATCACTAGAAATTCGGACCCCACAGTGCCCGGATCCGGTCCTATCAAGTCAATAACGTATCTAGGACTTGTGCTTGTTCTTCCCACCAAGTTTCACCCCGATCCCCCCACTCTTAAGAGTTTCCAAAGATTTCCACTTCCCCCCTCCGGCTCCCCCAATGTCACCGGATCCGATCCTGATTTAAAATGAGACCTCTGAGGCATGAGGTCTTTTAAACATCAAGTTCCATTTAAATCCGATCACCTGCTCAATAGCTGAGCTTGCCACTAGATTCCGGATTTCCAATCTCTTCACTCCACCCACGACATTCGGACCGGGAAACTACATTCGGATCCCTGACACGCCTGCAAAATTTCATCGTCGTAGCACATCAGGATGTACCGAACTCGCGGGATCACTAGAAATTTGGATACCCCCCTAACTCCCCCACAGTGACCGGATCCGGTCCGATTATGTCATTCAAGTATCTAGGACTTGTCCTTGTTCTTCCCAACCAAGTTTAATCCCGAACTCTGCACTCTAAGCGTTTCCCAAGATTTCCGGTTCCCCCCCCCCCCAATGTCACCAGATCCGGTCCGGATTGAAAATGGGGCGTCAAGATGTAGAACCTATGAAACAACCCAAGCTCAGCTGAAATCATTCAGTGGTAGTAAACCAATACCTATGAATCAGGAAGTAGATGCGATCACACGTGGTAAAGGCCGGAATAGCTTCCGAAACCAGAAAGCTACTGCTAGTAACCCCCCCAAGGTAGAGAATGCTATTTTTGTGGTGGATCCTACTCGAACAACCATGCTTGTCCAGCGAAGGGGAAAATCTGTACCCTGTGCAAGAAGCCAAACCATTTCGCAAGGGTGTGTCGCAGCAACAAAAATGTAAGCACCATTGGTCAAGAAAATGAGTCGTGCAGAGAAGCAGCCGATGACCAAGATACACTTTTCCTGTATTCCATTGACAAAGGTAGTGGCAAAGATGAAGCATTTGTCCCACTGACCTTAAACAACCAGCTGTCAGTCAACTTCAAAAATTGACACAGGAGCTGAAGCGAATGTCATTCCAAAAAACATTTTCGACAAGCTTGACCCAAAACCGAATCTGGAAGGAGTAGCCATCATTATTGATGATATTCTAGTGTATAGAGCAAACCAAGAAGAGCATGATGAAAGACTTCGAGCTGTTATGCAGAGAGCACTAGAAAAAGGTGTGAGATTCAACAGAGACAAGTGCAGCTTCAGTGCAAGCAGTGTATACTATTTTGGGCACGTAATTGGAGCAGATGGCATGAAGCCGGACCCAGAAAAACTGAGAGCCATCAGAGAGATGCCCAGACCTCAGAGTCGTGAAGAGCTACTTACCCTCCTTGGAATGTTGAACTACCTCGCAAAATACATTCCCGACCTTTCCACTAGAAATAAAAGCCTTCGAGACATACTCAAACGTGAGCCATTCTCATGGAGTCCCGATAATGACCAGACGCTGTCAGAACTCAAGCAGTCCATCGTGTCAAGCATCTCCACCTTCAACTACAAGAGCTTAGATGTGGAGTTGAAAGTCGACCCTTCCAGCCATGGCTTGGGAGCACACCTTTGTAGTGATGGAGAGGTAGTAGCCTATGCGTCCCGTGCAATGAGCAAAACTGAGCAAAAGTACTCCCAACTTGAAAAGGAGCTATACGCCATTGTGTATGGATGCAAGCATTTTCACCACTACCTCTATAGAAGACGCGTCAACGTAATAACTGATTGTCACCGTGTGACATGTTTATTTTTTATAATCTTGTAAGCGCACCAGCCAGGAATGAATGACCCTCCGGCTCCGCGCATTCATTCCAGATTTTGCATGAATATTTTGTCAGTTGCCGTTCGGTTGTTGTTGAATACACTTCTCATTTTTGTAACTCGACTCAGACTAGGACAATTTGGTGATCAGCGGTGAGATCTGGATCGAAGATTGCGACTTTTGGCTTACGTTAAGAGGTAGGACATTCTTTGAATTAGACGATCGGAATTTCGTTTTGGTTACTGCAACCGAACAATTTTTCGTAAGACAAGTAATTTAGCCGACAAACACGCCGTGATTCTGATTTACGCCAGAATTACGATAGTCGAAAAAAAATTGTTAAATCCTAATAAGCCTGGATTTTGTAAGCCACCAAGTTATTTTTGTTTCTAGTCAAGTTGAGCGAACGCAACTCAGCTTAGTTAGCCTATCAGCAAGGTTAACTGATTAGTGTTTAAAGCCACACTAATCTAGTAAGTCTGGAATCGAAAACCAGGTCACAGTATAAGTCCTCAGGGGAAGCCCATAGCGAGTTAGTTCAATTTGGTCGGAGTTTTGTTTCGCGGCCAGTTGATGGGATAACTTCTGGGACAGGTGAGGGGGATATACGTGTGGAGGAAAATTCTGAGTTTTCGGGTGGATTTCAGGAAATGGCTAAAAAGGGTTCCGGGAGTTCCGGTTCAGGGAGCACTAAAGTTGAGCTTTCGGACATCGCTAGTCTAATTGATGGGTTTAAAGATCTAGTAAAGCAAATTCAAGATCAGCAGAAAGCTAGCGAAGACCGATACGCAGTTGAAAGACAGCAGTTTCTCGCACGTCTTGCTACTCCGAAAGAACCGAATTTGCAGAAAATGAGCAATAACGATGATATCGATAATTTTCTGACTGCGTTTGAAAATACGGCTGCACTTTGTGGGTGGGATGACGCTACAAAAGCCCTGAAACTAACGCCTTTACTTTCTGGTAGAGCTTTAGAGGCAGTAGCTTGTCTGACTCAGAATCAGTTAAAAGTCTTCAGAGAAGTTAAGTCAGCAATATTGAAAAAGCACAATATTTCTCCGCTAACCTACAAGACTAAGTTTCGCACTTTGCGTATGTCGGATGCACCGCATTCATCCGGTTCTTTCAAAGAACATGCGGACAAGTTACATGTGTATTGCTGTAAGTGGCTTAGCATATCTGAAGCTGACCTAACTGGTGCTACACCCAGGGAAGCAAAGTTAAGAGAAATAGTGACGCAACTAGTTCTCGAGCAGTTTACTGAGAGCCTCACTTTTCCAGGTTTGGTAACGCATATCAAGCAGGAAGCCGTGAGCTCAGTTGACCAAGCCGTCTCGATCGCAGAGAGATACGCCGAAGCTCACGCCATGTCGAAGCAAAATGACAGAAAGCGTCCAGTTTTTGAGAGGCTTGGAGGAGATAGTCTTTCAAAAAGTAAGTCATAGAATTTTTCTGATGCTAGTGGTTCTACATCGGGATCTTCTGATAGCAAACAGTGCTATGGTTGTCAGGGTTTCGGACATTTTAAGCGCAATTCTCCGGAACGAAATAAGGAAAGACCTAGTAACGCAAAGTCTGTTCCTCCTAGGAAATCTTTTGATGTTTTTAGGAACGCTGTAGCTTATCAGCCGAAGGGTTCGCACCCTCCGCTTGATGGTATTCTCGTACAGGAAGCTTGTACGGCGCTTGGTGACAAAAGTTCAGCACAGTTTTTGACGGGTTCAGTCAATGGAAAGCCTTGTACGCTCTTAGTCGATAGTGGTAGCGATATTACTATTGTAAGAAAAGATTTGGTATCAGACATGACGCTAAACGAAGCGGAATGTTTCCATGTAGGATGCGTACATGCCGATGTCAAGAAATTTCCGTCTGCAGAAATTTTGTTGAGTGTGGATGGGCCTAATGGGAACGTAACAGAAGAAAAGATGAAAGTTGCGGTTTCAGCAACTCTTCCTTTTCCAGTTATTTTAGGCAGGAACTTCCATTCATTCTGGGATATTTCAGGGCAGAGGAATGAAAGCATGGGCAGTGATTCAAGTGTTGAGTCCTATGTAGTCGACTGTACCGTGTCGGAGGAATTTAGCTTCGAAGAGGACTTTTTCGATGAGCAGCCAACTGAAGCCAAGGCGAAGAAGTCAAGGAGTGAGAAGCGAGTGGAGAGAGCAGCATTCAACTCTCTGTGTACTGGCGCAAGCAGCCAAGGTGATACCGCAGGAATTGTCGCTGAGCAGGAAGCTGACCCTGCTATCGCTGCACTTCGCAAACGCAGCGAAGAGGCTGAGACTCAGTTACGCGAGGTAAGTTTTGTTTTAAAGAATGGCGTTCTTTACAGAAAAGCTAAGCAGCCCACTGATGAGGAGATTTTTCAGTTGGTTCTACCGCGTAGCCGAAGAATTAAGGTTCTGGAGTTAGCCCATAATTCTCCGCTAGGAGGCCACATGGGCCGAGAAAAGACTGTCTCGCGAATCTTGAAGCATTTTTACTGGCAGGGAATTTACAGAGATGTCGCTCTGCATTGCTCTAGCTGTAAAGAATGCCAGCTTACCGCCAGACCAACTAAGTTCGATAAAGTCCCTCTGGGAAGATTTGATCCTGTAGTCAAGCCGTTTGAACGAATTGGTCTAGACTTAGTCGGAAAAGTTCGACGTTCTTCGAAAGGGAATGAATGGATCTTGGTAATTGTAGATTACGCCACCAGATGGACAGAAGCTTACCCTCTACGTTCCGCTAAGACGCCGAAAATAATGGAATGCCTGAAAGACTATTTCGGTAGATTCGGGTTTCCTAAGTCTGTAGTTCACGACCAAGGAGCAAACTTGCTAGCTAAACCCATGCGGAAAATGCTTGCAGATTTAGGGGTTAAGCAAACCCGCACTTCGCCTTACCACCCGCAGTCAGATGGACTGTGCGAACGGATGAATGGGACGCTGATAAACATGGTTAGAAAGTTCAGTCTCGACGAACCAAGGAGCTGGGATGAAAAGCTACCCCTTGTCCTTTTCGCTTACCGTGAAGCTGTGCATGATTCTTTGGGGGTTTCTCCGTACGAAGCGCTGTTTGGAGTGCCACCTAGGGGTCCCTTGCAGAGTTTTAAGGAAGAACTGATTGGGAAGAATGCACCTGATTCGAATTTTTCCTTACAGTTGAAAGACCGGTTGAAGCAAATACGTGAGCTTGCTTGCGAGAACGCCGCCACCGCGAGCGAGGCTCAGAAGGAGCGCTACGATGCTGGCACGAGTGGTAGAAGCAAGCCGCTTGAAGTGGGTGATCAGGCTCTAGTCTTGCTACCAGCTTCGTCCTCGAAGTTAGAGAAGAGGTGGCAAGGTCCTGTGACTGTTACCCGCAAAGTTGGTGAGTGTAACTTTGAAGTTAGTGGGTTTCAGGGTAGGAAAAAGCGAAAGATCCTACACGCAAACTTACTCAGGAAGTTCATTGAACCTAGACCTTGCCTATTTAGCAGCGTCACGTCCCTTGGCGACGCTGAAGAGGAAAGTAGTGGTGTACGACTGATTACTTTTGAATCAGATACCACGTTCGACCCTGAGAAGCTCGACATTAATCCTCAGTTAACTTCAGAGCAAAGAGCTGAGTTGATTGCGCTTCTTAGGCGGTACTCGCACGTGTTCAGTGAACTTCCTGGGAAAACGGACTTGGTAACGCACCATATCGATATAGGAGAAGCAAAGCCGTTCCGGAAAGCACCGTATCGTATTCCGCAGAGTAGACAGGCTCTGGTTGACAAAGAAATCCAAAAAATGCTTGAACTCGGAATAATTCGTCCGTCGAGTAGTAGTTTTGCTTCACCTATAGTGGTGGTACCAAAGCCTGATGGTTCGCTTCGAATCTGTACTGATTTCAGGGTTTTGAACAGTCTCTCTAAAAATCCTGATCCTCACCCGATACCGAGGATAGACGAAATGATAGCGAAAGTTGGGAACGCCAGAGTTATAAGCATCTTAGACCTTACTAAAGGGTACTTTCAGATTCCTCTTGATGAGGAAAGTATTCCTTTAACCGCATTCGTAACACCTAGCGGCCACTGGGAGTACACGCGTCTCCCGTTTGGCGTCCGTGACGCATGCGCCACCTTTGCTAGGCTCATGGAAAAGGTACTAGACGGCTCCGAGCATGCTGATGCTTATTTTGATGATGCAGCCGTGCATAGTTTTTGCTGGAAAAGTCATATGCGCGACTTGGAAGATACGCTTCTTCGACTTAGCAAAGCTAAATTAACGGCCAACCCAAAGAAATGTCATTTCGGCCTGAGGTGAATTACCTCGGTTTTGTAGTTGGTAGCGGCAAGATCAAGATCGCTGTGAATAAGGCTCAAGCCATCTTGGATTTTCCAAGACCCGCCACCAAGAAAGACGTTCGTGCATTTTTAGGGCTTATACACTACTTTCAGTCATTTATAGAAGATAGGGCCAAGTTGATCCGTCCTCTATGTAATTTGACCCTGAAGGATAAGCCTCAGTTCGTGGAATGGTCAGACGAGTGCGAACAAGCGTTTTTGAATCTGAAACAGCAGCTCTCCGGTTCCAAAGTCTTGCGATGTCCTGATTTCAGTCGAGAAATAATTCTACACGTCGATGCCAGCAATTTCGGAATTGGTGTAGTAGCAGTGCAGGAATATGAGGATGGGGAACACCCCTTCATGTTTCTGAGCCGTGGGTTGTCTACTTCTGAGCAAAAGTTTTCGGCTACGGAACGCGAACTATTAGCGATCAAATGGGCCGTGCAAAAGCTTTATTACTACGTGGAAGGCCGCTCGTTCACTGTAGTTACAGACCACGCCCCTTTACGCTACCTAGATATGATGAAAAACGAAAATCCCCGCCTCGCAAGGTGGGCCATGATCCTTCAAGGTTTTAAAATGAAAGTTATTGCGCGATCAGGAAAGGAGCATGGAGACGCAGATGCCCTTTCTCGGGGAATAGCTACCAGCCCCTGACTGGCTGCTTAAAAGAAGAGCATGTACATAGTTTTTGCTGTTGTCTGAATCATTTTTTTCTCAGGTGATGTCCAAACAAGGCTGGCCAAAAGCGCTCTGGCTGCCTTTTTCGCTTTCACGGACCCAAGTGTGCCTAAGAGGGAGAAACTGTCATCCTTGGGAGATGAGACAAAAGCGGATACCCCTCTGAAAGGAGTGATGAGAAGCTGCTTTCTGAAGAAAAGGACGGATATCCAGTTCCTCCGACTCTGGGGCGCAACTTTTCGTGTTGGGAAGCACAAGGAGGTGAAACTACTTCTTCCGACCAAATACCGATCTAAGGCAGTGATGTACGCCCACGAAGTTACGAATCATGGAGCCGAATCTCAAGTGCTGGAGTTCCTGCGGATGTATTTTTACTGGCCAGAAATGGATAATGCAGTTGCTCTGGTCTCCGCTTGCCGCAGCTGCCAACCGTGATTGTCAGGTTTAAAAAGGGGGGAGTGATGTCACCGTGTGACATGTTTATTTTTTCTAATCTTGTAAGCGCACCAGCCAGGAATGAATGACCCTCCGGCTCTGCGTATTCATTCCAGATTTTGCATGAATATTTTATCAGTTGCCGTTTGGTTGTTGTTGAATACACTTCTCATTTTTGTAACTCGACTCAGACTAGGACACTGATCACCACCCGCTTGCGACAATAGTTAGAAATCCTATCCACAAGGCCCCTCCAAGGGTACAGAGACTAATGCTACAGCTCCAACCGTATGATCTTCATCTGCAGTTCCAGCCAAGTTCAGAAATACCAGTCACAGACACACTTTCTCGTCTTCACCTTCCGGATATCGATGAGAAACTAGCGACAGAAATAGACGTGTATGTCCAACAGATCTCTAGACATCTTCCTGTAAGTGATGAGAAAACCCTACGAATCCAGGAAGAAACTGCCAAAGATAGTCAACTCAGGATTCTGGCGAAAACAATCCATGAAGGATGGCCGAAATGCAGAAAATCGTGCCAGTCAGAGGCACGTCTGTTCTGGAATATCCAGAATGAGCTATCAACAAACAAAGGGATCATCTTCTAAGGCGAGAGATTGGTCATACCCAAGGCATTACAACCAGACATCCTGAGACAACTCCATGCTGCTCATCTTGGAATAGAAAAGACCAAGCAAAGAGCCAGAATGCTGGTTTACTGGCCAGGTCTGAATGCGGACATTGAGCACTATGTCCATAGTTGCCAAACATGTGCTAGAAACATGCCGTCAAACCAGAGAGAGCCGATGATCAGTCATGATATACCAATTCTTCCTTGGCAACAAGTCGCATCCGACCTCTTCACACTCAACAATAATGACTATCTTGTAACAGTGGACTATCATAGCCGTTTTTTTCGAAGTAGACAAACTCAGCTCCACTACGTCAAAGGCTGTCATCTCTAAACTCAAATCTCATTTCGCCCGATATGGCATTCCATCTGTACTAATATCTCAAATCAAACCAAATCATATCATTTAATGTAAACAAGATACAGTCTCTCATAGGCATAGCCCAAATATGGTATCTTTTAGTCAAACAGTTAATACAAGAAAGATTTGTCAACGAGAAAAACAAAAGAATAGGATAAAACGCACAAGTTACGAATTGTTAAAAGTACGAACAAAACTCGGCACAAAGCTTCGAGAATAGCGCTGTGACCTGGAGTAAACCGGTGTCAGTTTTGGAACTTTCGCAGCCGCCTCTCTGGGGAGTCGGGATCTGAGGGGGACAAAGGGAGGCGGGAGGAAGTTCTTGTAGATGGGGTGGAAGAGGAGGGTTGAGCCAAATTTTGGGCACAGTTTCTCTCGACGGACAAAAAGGGGGTCAAGTTTGTATTCTTTTAGATAAAAAGAGTAAGGCAGTGGGGAACCTCCGTAGATGATTTGTAGAGACCTCTTCTGAACCCGTTCAATTTTATCACTTTCTTCTTTTGTAAGAGCGAAATGCCAAACAGGAAATGCATATTCTACTAGTGGGCGGATGAACATGCAGAAAATTAATTTTAGTTTATCCTTAGGAACCCAGGCCAATTAGGACAATGGCCCTCAGTACTCTTCGGTCGAATTCCAAGATTTTGCCAAGACATGGGTCACTCACAGAACATCAAGTCCTATCTACCCCCAGTCCAACGGTCTTGTGGAAAAAAACTGTCCAGACAGCAAAGAACCTCATGACAAAGGCATCAGAAAATGGTGAAGACCCATACTTGGGACTGCTCGAATACAGGAACACACCCGTGGATGGACTAGCCTCGCCGTCCCAGCTTCTAATGAGCCGTCAATCGAGGACACTTCTACCATGCACCACCGACCACTTAAAAAAAAAAGTAACCAGCAATCGCAAGTTCTTGGAAAAACGCATAGCTCTCCAGAGACAACAGAAGCTTCATTACGACGTGGTGTCTAGGCCTCTTCCGTCAGTAGAAGTAGGGAAATCAGTTTATGTGCAGAGGACCCCGCTTGGCAAATGGAGCCCAGCAAGAGTAATTGCCCAGTCTGAGGCCCCTCGGTCCTACGTAGTCGAGACAGAAGATGGATCTGTCATAAGACGGAACAGAGTACATCTATCATGCCGCCTCGGCATCGACTCTGAGACTAGAGACCTTGGTGGGCCAACTGTCGTGGCTTTGACCCCTTTCTCTACCCCAAACAAGGACATTCCGGCTCAGAAATCACCTACACCACCCGGAAATCAGCTCAGCAGATCTCCGCTGCGCTCCTCTGCACTAGACCGGATGGGGACAGAGCTCATCCCATCTGAATCCTCAAATCAGCCATGTGGAGCAGCACCTCTCTCCCAAGTTGGTGCTAGAACAAGGTCTGGAAGAGTGATCAACCCACCAAAGAGATTGAACCTGTAAATAGTTGTGCAAAGTAAAAAGTAGGTAATGTTTACACCAAGAGTACATGTCAGAGAAGTGAGCCTAGCGCCTTCTTGTACTTTGTTAAGAAGAAAGAAGTATTAAGCGTGAGAGTAGATTTATTAGTGCAACAAGCATTATGTGTACTTAGAAATACACAATAGAAAAGTGAGCCTAGCGCCTTCTCGTGATGTATATAAATTAAGTGATACCTCAGCTTCGGATGGTAAGGTGTAGTACCGGTGTATAATGAACAAGTTTGTTTGAAGTGAAAAGAAGGGAGATGTAGTGATTGATATTATAGTAATTGATTATGTTGCTTTGCTAGTGCTTGTGTTTATGCCTTGTATGCTTGTGCTATGCTTGTGCTTATATTGCTTTTCTTTGTAGGAGCTTGGGTTAAATAAACTCATTAATCGCAATCGTTGCAACTATAGTCGACTTTTGTCACAGCAAGTTCATGACAATGGCACTATTCAAAGTCAACAAATGTTCAAATAAACATACCTCTAGTCCTATTACTGTACTAGAAGCAGTAGCCTATCTATACAAGTCTAACCCTAACAAACCCTACCATAGCCTAGGCCAGCGGCATCTATAGCCAAAACTCCAGGAGGGGGTGGTTTCAGCATCTCTTCCCATATGTAATAGTAAAACTCGTGACAACAGCAAGCGTGAAGTAGTTGTATCTCCCAGCTCAGGGGCGATTTGAAGGGCTTGGACATAGGAGGTGATGACCTCAAAATATATGACCCGCAGATGTGACGCAAGGCGCAAGGGCCATACCAGTTAGAAACAATAGCCAAGAAACACAGCAACAAATGTGGGAAACTGTACGAATTTAAAGAAACATTAAAGCTAGTATTTACATGGTAAGGTGAATGCATTCATAATAACAGGAACTAGCTTCTGCAATAGCCTGACCTGCAGCATTTCTAATGAAAATGAGCTCTGCAGGTGGAAACTTTTGAATTAGGCTTGAATTAACCAAATTCACCCCAAAGTCACCCGAACTTTCTTTCCATCACAACATCATTGTTTAAGTGTCAGCGTGCATTACTAGCCAGAATGTTGGGGGGGGGGCAAGGCAGTCTAGTACACTAGCCCCATTTCAGGCATGGTGCTGAAACGTCTAGCACCATGCCTGGGTGCTAGATGTTCAAGCACTGTACCTTGGATTTCATGTATGGTGCATGGATTTCAGTATACAGTGCATACAGAAAAAACACAGTTTCTGTCATCACAACTGAGCACCGGCTCGGACAGGGCTGAAAATTACTACAATGAATTAGAGAAATCAAAGACAATCCTTTATATATTTTTCACAACAAAAACAAAAGGGCTCTAATGATGATGGAGATGAAAAACCTAACAGCACTCTACCTATTTTCCATGTATTTTCCCTATCTATTCCCAAAGAGCCAATATTCTGGTTGGCTGCTAGGTAGAAAAAGCTGAGGCACAGGACACTTTGCATGCAAAACCCTTGACTATGTAGAAAAGGAAATGAGGTTTTTCACATCTGTCATCAGCTGAGCCCTTTTGTTTTTGTTGTGAAAAATATAAAAAGGATTGTCTTTGATTTCTCTAATTCATGGTAGTAATTTCAGCCCTGTCCGAGCTGGTGCTCAGTTGTTATGACAGAAACTGTGTTCTTGATGTATGCACTGTATACTGAAATCCATGCACCATACATGAAATCCCAGGTACAGTGCTTGAACGTCTAGCACCCAGGCACGGTGCTAGACGTTTGAGCACCATATCTGAAAAGGGGCTAGTGTACTCTGAGTGTACTAGACTGGGGCAAGGCATTTACCGCAGTCAACCACAAACCCCTGATTTTTGGATACCCTATGCCAAACGCCGGATATGTCTAGCGTTTGGCATACCCTATGCCTAACGCTGGATACACTATGCCAGGTGCTGGATACTGTTACCCAATAAAATATTGATGATTTGAGTGAAGCTAAAAAATCAACCAATCAGAACTCCTTTCTACTGAGGTAGGTCAGGGTTAGGTTACCAACAGGTATCCAGCGTTTGGCATAGGGTATCCAGCCTTAGGCATAGGCTATGCTAAATGCTAGATATACCCAGCGTTTGGCATAGGGTATCCAAAAATCAGGGATTTGTGGTAGACTGATTTACCGACTGGCTGGTAATTTGTACAGATTGTTTTTGCAGAGAAAAAACTGTTTCAAGACAAAAACAACATTTTTGAAAAAAAATCGACTGATTATAAAAAGCAACGATTGTTTTGACGAAAAACCAACTGATTTTCAGAAAAAACAACTATTTTCATGAAAAAAATCAACTATTTAGACGAAAAATTGCAGAGCTGTGCACAGACTCTTTTCAACATTGGGGGGAGGCATCCCCCCAGTCATGACCCCCTGCTGGGAGCACCCACTTTAGCCTTTTTTCTTTTATTCAAGGCGGGTTTCTTCCTTCATTTTCTATTGCTGTAAAGAAATAACACACAGTCCTACTAGGCCTGTACTAGGCTATATCATTTACAGCACCAGTGAATCAAAAGAGTAACTTCTTTTCTTACCTTCAAGGCTGGTCAACAACTTTAATTCCAGACTTGCAACTTTTTGTCTTTTTCTTGCTGTTATGTTTGTTCTTTTCTTCTTTGATAAACACAACAAACAGTCAGTGTTGCCAAATATTTTTGGGAGAGAGTGTCACTTTTTTAGTCAAAAAGTGTCATTCGGTGTCATTTAAAAATTCAGAAAGTGTCTCAAAAAGTGTCACTTTTCAGACGTTTTTCACCAAAGAAATACACAAAGAGGATGGGAGCGCAACCCCAATCAACCTCTCGATATCTACGTGATATTTTTAAGTGGCAGTTTTCAAAATTTGTGTCAATGTTTATCCAGTTTCCTTTTAAAAGCAGATATTAAGTGCCGGTTTTGAGCACTCATCCGACTGATCGGCCCCCCTAAAAAAAAACTTAAAAAATCAGTGTTTACAGCGAAAACGACGTTGTCGCCCATAACAGGAGAATGGGTCTGAGAGCCAAGTCGTTGCCCACAGAATCCCGGCACATAACCCAAGACAAACAAACACAATCTTTAATTCAGATGAGAGATCAAACTATCACAATATTTACTTCAATCATGTTTAGGTTTGCTTCGAAGCAATCAGTGTCGAAAATAACCGATTTAATCAGAGTTCTGGACAAGACTTGCGGTCACCCATTTGACTGTGCAGCTTAGTAACGAACAGAATGCATTTCCATCAAATTGTATAACTAATACTCAGAAAGTTTCATAAAAGTGTCATTTAGGCAAAAAGTGCCACAATTTGGCCTGAAAGTGTGGAAAGTTTCACGAACTTCAAAAAGTGTCATAATGACACCAAAAGTGTCACTTTGGTAACCCTGCAAACAGTCCCCGCGTCCTCGCGTAATCTCGTACCGGTTTTAGTTGGAAAATATAAGAAATTGTCGTATAAATATACAAAATCTGAATATCCAATCATACATATACACCTCGCGGTCACTAGCCAATTAGTTGGCTACTGTAATAAGTTTCTATAGGAAAAGCCGCCGTTGCCGACTAGTTGGCAACTGTAAGAAATTTCGTATAGGAAATCCCGCGTTGCCGACTAGTTGGCTACTAGAAATATCTGTATAGGATTTTTGTTTCTGTTCCAACTAGTCCGCCACTGTAAGAAGTTTTTTATAGGAAATCCCGCGTTGCCGACTAGTTGGCTACGATCAGAAATCATATAGGAGAAAAGCTTGTACCCAACTAACTCGCTACCGTACGAGATTTCGTATAGGAAATCCCTCATTGCCAACTAGTTGACTCCGACGAGAAATCGTATAATAAAAACTTTATATCCAACTTGTTAGATAAATTTCACACTCGTATAGGGATTATAGAAAATATCCAACTAGTCGGATTGTATGAATTTCGATAAGAATTTCAGGAAATATCCAACTAGTCGGAACAGCTTTTAGTGTTAACAAGGATTTCCATCCCATTAGTTGGCTATGCGCCACTTTGTCTAATAGTCAATGAACTAACAGCCATCTAATTGGATAATCAATGTGTCTCTATATAAATTTTCTCATTTTTGAGAATTAGTTTGATAATTCTGTATTCCTTGACGAGTTTTCTCATTTTAGCCAACTAGTTGGATATTCATCCTCGTTCCTGCAGGATTTTTTATTTATTTTAGCCAACTAGTTGGATAATCACCCCCCGTTTCTATACGAATTTTCTTATTTTAGCCAACTTGTTGGATCGGCAGAAATTTCACGGCGAGAATTCGTCTAGGAAAAAACTTTTTATTGAGCTAGTTGGGTATGTCTCTCACTCGTACAGAGATAGTCGGATTGTGTCAATTCACATAGAAATTTCGAAATATCCAAATAGTCGGTTTCAAGCAATGATTTTGACCCTATTAGTTGGCTATGCGCCACATTATCGTATATACAAAAAACTAACAGCTCTCTAATTGATTATTCAATGTCTCTTTAAAAATTTTCTTATTTTAGCGAATTAGTTTGATAATTCCGCATTCCTTGACGAATTTTCTTATTTATGCCAACTAGTTGGATATAAAGTTTTCTCCCATACGGTTTCTCGTCGTAGCCAACTAGTTAGCAACGCGGGATTTCCTATACGAAATTTCTTACAGTGGCGGACTAGTTCAAACAAACAAAAATCCTATACGGATTTTTGGGATCCCAAAACGTAAGTGGAGGGATACCTATGACAACGTAAAGTTGTCCGTCTGTCCGTCCGTCCGTCCGTCTGTTAGCACGATAACTCTCGAAGGGGTTGAGATATTTTGATCAAACTTAGCATGCGGACTCTTTAGGTCAAAGTACAGGTCAAGTTCGAAGATGGGCTAAGTAGCTCTATATTTAGTGGTGGGGGAGGGGTTTAAAATTAAGGGGAACAAAATATATTTTTTAAAAGCTAATGAAATAGTCGAATTAAGGGTAAGGAGACATGCTGAATCCGAATGTGAAATTTATTTTTTCGCCGGACAAATAGTTCACGGAATCCGGTGAAACCGGAATATTTTCGAAAAGTAATATGAAGTTGATTGGAGGTTCGATTTGGGGGCAAGGAAACGTGCTGAGTCCGAATATGAAAATTATTTTCTCGCCGGACAAGTAGTTCGACCGGAATCCGGCCACCGGAGAATTTATTTAAAGTAAAAGTTTTATTTAAATTTGATAAGATGCTCGATTTGCGGGTAAGTAGACATGCTGAATTCGCATATGACAACCATTTTCTCACCGGACGTATAGATCGGTCGGAATCCGGCTGAAACCGGAAAATTTGTTAAAAGTAAAAGTTTAATTGGAAGTTGATTAGAGGTTGGATGTAGAGGTAAGGAGACATGCTGAATTCGTTTTTGAGCTATATTTTTTCGCCGGACAAGTAGTTCCGGAATTCCGCCGAAACCGGAAAATTGGCAGAAGTAAGGCAGGAAGTTTCGATCTGCTTCGTCAAGATAGATATGACTTAAAGGGGTAAACACACATGCTGAATCCATATCTGAACTTGGTTTTCTCATATGATTAGTTATTTTGCCTTAATCTTTTTCTATATTTTAATAGTAAAAGTGTTCATGGAGTCTGGCGAAGACTGGATCTGGCGAAGACAAGAGCCAATTGTCTGGATCAAATTTGAACTTTTGGGATCCCATCGAAACCTTTGGTCTTGTTCTCGTAGCCAAGGGGGTGGGGGAGGGGTTTAAAATTAAGGGGAACAAAAAATATTTTTAAAAAGCTGATGAAATAGTCGAATTAGGAGTAAAGAGACATGCTGAATCCGAATATGAAATCCATTTTCTCGCTGGACAAATAGTTCACCCGGAATCTGGCAAAAACCGGAATATTTGTGAAAAGTAATATGAACTTGATTGGAGGTTCGATTTGGGGGCAAGGAAACGTGCTGAGTCCGGATATGAAAATTATTTTCTCGCGGGACAATTAGTTCGGCCGGAATCCGGCCAAAAGCAGAGAATTTGTTTAAAGTAAAAGTTTTATTTAAATTTGATAAGATGTTTGATTTGCGGGTAAGTAGACATGCTGAACTCGCATATGACAACCATTGTGTCACCGGACGTATAGATCGCTCGGAATCCGGCTGAAACTTTGTTAAAAGTAAAAGTTTAATTGGAAGTTGATTAGAGGTTGGATGTATGGGTAAGGAGACATGCTGAATTCGTTTTTAAGCTTTATTTTTTCGCCGGACAAGTAGTTCCGGAATTTCGCCGAAACCGGAAAATTGGCAGAAGTAAGGCAGGAAGTTTCGATCTGCTTCGTCAAAATAGATATGACTTAAAGGGGTAAACACACATGCTGAATCCATATCTGAACTTGCTTTTCTCATATGATTAGCTATTTTGCCTTAAACTTTTACTAAATTTTAATAGTAAAAGTGTTCTTTTGGAATCCCATCGAAACCTTTGGTCTTGTTCTTGTAGCTAACTAGTCGGCAACGCAAGATTTCCTATACGAGATTTCTTACAGTGGCGGACTAGTTGGAACACAAAATCCTATACGAATTTTTCTTGTAGCCAACTAATCGGCAACGCGGATAAATATTCTTTGAGCCCAAGCTGACTTTGAAACATTTATTCAAACAATGATGAAGAATCATATAGCTAACGTATCCGTTGTAAACATTGTTTGAATGAACGGCAACGCGAGATTTCCCATACGAGATTTCTTACAGTGGCGGACTAGTTGGAACACAAACAAAAATTCTATACGAATTTTCTCGTACGCCAACTATTGTCGGCAACGCTGGATTTCCCATACGATATTTCTTACAGTGGTGGACTAGTTGGAACACAAACAAAAATCCTATACGAATTTTTCTTGTAGCCAACTAGTCGGCAACGCGGGATTTCCCATACGAGATTTCTTACAGTGCTGGACTAGTAGGAACACAAACAAAAATTCTATACGGATTTTCTCGTACGCCAACTAGTCGGCAACGCGGGATTTCCCATACGAGATTTCTTACAGTGGCGGACTAGTTGGAACACAAACAAAAATCCTATACGAATTTTTCTTGTAGCCAACTAGTCGGCAACACGGGATTTCCCATACGAATTTTTTTACAGTGGCCGACTAGTTGGAACACAAACAAAAATCCTACAGGAATTTTCTCCTAGCCAACTAGTCGGCAACGCGGGCTTTTCCTATAGGAATTTTTTACAGTAGCCAACTAGTTGGCTAGTGACCGCGAGGTGTACATGTATGATTGGATATTTAGATTATGTATGTTTATACGACAATTTTCTAATAATTTCTAATTAGAGTATGTCCCCCGAGGAGTCCCCGGGGAACGACGAGAATACGCCTTTAGTCAGAGTATTGACAACACTGTTGCGACTCTGATTCAAGCGTCAAGAAGAAGAAGAAGAATCAGAAGGAAATTTATCATTTTGCATTTTTCTGTAGGTGCAATTTTCTTTCATTTTGCTGGTGTCATCCAGTTCTACCAGTACTTCCTTCCTGAATACTTTATTTGAACCATCGTCCTTACGATTTTCTTTTCTGCTTTATTTTTAAGTTTTGGTGGATTATTTTTAAGTTTTGCTGGAATTTTGAAAGAATCAAACCTGCATTATTAGCAGCAGTGTGGACTTTCGGCTTTGTCAGAGCAAAGTAACACCTTCAGGGGTTTGCAAACATGCCACATAGTAAGGGTATCTAACCTCGAACTTAGCGGAAGAATCTTACAAGGAAACTATTTTGCTATGGCTTTTTGCACACTTTTAAGATATTGTGGTTTCATTCATCATGCACAAATCCTCAATTTTAGTCATGGTGCTCTAGTGCGGCTCCAGTGCAAGGGAATGTCTTAAGGAATGTTGCACTGCGGCTGCAAAGGCATATACCCAAATACAAATTTTTTTAAATTTCCTTCAGCCCAAGCTGGCAGCAAATCATATTTGACACTGCAAAATATGATATTTCAGCTACATTTTATTAGAGCTGTATTTCAGACCAGTTTCAGACCTTCTTGGCAAGGGTCCTCTTGAGGCTCAAGCTGAAAAATGAACCTGTTGAAAAAGAACTAAAATTCTTGCTTGAAGGATCTGTCTTACCTAGAATACAAATGCATTCTACTTCGATAATCACTCCATATATTTCTAAACCCGAGAACCCAATTTCGCACGGTACATTCTAACCCCTCTAACAAAACCATGCTGATTTTCTCACTTGCCATGTTTTGCTACCTTCCATGTGTATCCATGCTGATTTTCTCACTTGCCATGTTTTGCTACCTTCCATGTGCATCCGAAAAACTGGTTACGTAAATTGTTTCCCTGTTTTCGCTACAATACAGGTCAAAGGGTCTTTCAAAAGTCCTAAAACAGCAAAAACCGTGTGTTATTTGTTGAAAGCACATCAAAGTATTAAAATATTTTAAAATACTGTAAGTTTAAGAGTAAATAGTGCGGGGGGTCCTGTAAGTGATAATGTGAATTTCTTTGGGAATATGCTTGGAAATGAATTTGTTGCAACAGTCTCGTTTTGGACACAAGTGCTAGTTTTGGTACTGGATTGGGTCTTTGAGAGGGTGGAGATTTCTCTGCATCTTGGTTTTGGTACCACCTATCCCTTCTTTCCAGCTAAGATGGATACATGTCTGGTCGATTTGAAGTTCGTACTTTGTTGATGAATGTTCCTTCAGCCCAACCTGAAACGAGATCAAAACCCAAGAATTGGTAGAGTTCAGCCTAGATGTTTGGGAAGGAAGCTAAATAAGGAAAATCATACAAAGATAACAAAAATAGACACTATCAAATAAGAATAACCAGAACATCAGAATAAGAAACCCTAGCTTTGGCAAAGAGTTTCAGGGGTCAATTTGGAGTAGTGTTTCAAATTAGTGAATTTGAAACACTTTGAAACGGAAAATTGTTCTTCGTTTAGATTATCTAAAAAAATCTAGTGACAAAACTTTTGAACTATATTGTGCTTACAGAAACAAGTTAAACTCGTTGATTCGTGATTCTAAACGTAAATATTTGTCTGATCGTTTTTATGAAATTCAAAGACAATGCTAAGAAAACGTGGGAGACAATTAATAGTAGCCTATTATTCGACCCAATCTTAAATCCAAGGATTCAATAAATTCACTGAAACTAGGCGGCGAATCCGTTTCTGACCCGAAACGTATTGTAAACGAATTAGCAAAGCATTTTAGTTCTTGCAGGGAAAAAATTGCTGATGGGGTTAAAGCTAACGTCAAGCCCATAGTCATTATTTTGGAAGAAAGTTGTTCACAAGCAGTTTACTTCTTCCTTAGTAAACCATTCAATAATCAATGAAAATCAGTTTGGATTTCAAAAAGATCGGTCAACTGAGCTTGCTATCCATAATCTTCTTTTGTCGATCTGTGATGCTTTTGACACTAGTCAACACACTTGTGCAGTTTTAATTGATATTTGTAAAGCATTTGACTCAATTGACCATGGGATTTTGCTTGATAAACTGAAACAGTATGGCATCGTAGAAAAGACACTTGATTTTTTTGCTTCTTACGTATCCAAGAGAAGTCTCTCTTGTAGGCAAGTTGGCGAATTTTCAGATGAATTTCCAATAGAATTTGGAGTACCACAGGGGTCTGTCCTTGTTTGTTCCTACTTTACATTAATGACCTTCCAGAATATATGCCTTTTGTCAAAGTTATCATGATTGCGGACGACACTGTGATTTTTGGTTTGCATTCAGATTTGATTCAGTTGTTTAGTGTTCTTAATTCAGTACTTCCGATTGCTTCTGACTGGTTTACATCTAATTTACTAGCTGTAAATGCGAAAAAATGTCGCTAAATGCTTTTCTCCCGGTCTGGTTCAGTTTCAGTTTCTGGTAAACTTTTTCTTTCTGGCACTGAACTTCTAAGATCTTCTAATTTTGAATATCTTGGCCTTATCAGCAGCA
Source organism: Branchinecta lynchi (assembly GCA_023053575.1). Classification (NCBI taxonomy): domain Eukaryota; kingdom Metazoa; phylum Arthropoda; class Branchiopoda; order Anostraca; family Branchinectidae; genus Branchinecta; species Branchinecta lynchi. Next base: position 18,692,961 of record JAKZAP010000010.1, on the reverse strand, counting down.
CACCGATGCTTTGGCTCTTAAGTTGAACTGAAATGTTGGTAAAATAAGATAAAATGGTAAAAATGAGGTAAGATAAGGTATTCCATGGGAGATATAGGGTAAAATTGATGTCTTAGAATAGCTCATATGATTCGGACCTGGATTGAGACAAGTTAAATATTTATTGGCAGCTGGTGCAATTGGTATTATTGTGCAAGTGCGTTATTCACAGTTGGCACCAATTGATTTTTCAGAGAATTTCAGAGAATTAACTTTTCCAATTGCACTGTAAAAAGTTTTTCTGAGTAAGGATTAAAGTTAACTGCAGTATTTGCTACTGGGATTGATCTTACCTCTACTGGATAAGATTAATCCGGATTAGAGATAATCTTATCTCATTAGAGACAAGATTTATCCCAGTAGTAAATACTGCAAGATTTTTATTTTTTTACAGTGTAGTACCGAATACAAATAGGAAAAGTGACACTAACACTTTGATCAGAGTAATAAAGTAATAATTGATAAAATAATAATAGTTCAAGGTGACTTGAGCAGTAACTCGAAGAAACGCTTAGGTTCCTCTTCATATTACCCCCTATCAAGATAAGAACTTAATGTCGTGGAGTCGCTAACCACAGAGGCATCATTTCGCTGAAACCTAAGGGGGCGGCAGCAGTGTGTCGAACAGGCGGTTGGAAGTGTTTGGACAGGGGGTGAATACCCGAAATGTACTTGTCGAAAATACAGCTCAAATGAAGAGACATACGGTTAGAAATAATAAACAAAAAATGTACTGCACCACACCACATCCGGAAAACTAAACGAATTTCAAGAAACCAGTTTCTGAAAGGTAAAGATCATTCATAATAACTGGAATTTGCTGGAGAGCGAGGCCCCCGTAGCAGCTTCTAACGACTGTGTAGCAACAAAATGCCAATGAGCGCTGGATTTGCATTTATTCAAACAATGTTTTCAATGGATACGTCAGCTACGATTCTTCATCAGCGATATTTCGGCCCTTCTTGGCAAGGATCCTCGTCAGGCTGTCAATCCTCTGGTTCAACTTCGGGGAAGGAAGCAAACCTGTAATGTAACCAACCTGGATTTGCATGTTTTCTAAAAAAAAAAAAAAAGTTTAACCGAAAAGAGCTGGGACAGGACAATCTAGTTACCCATCAATTGTTCACTTAAATTGGCTTGAAGACCTGCTGAAAATATGTTACTTCGCTGCTCTGCTATTCTCTAATAATCGATTTTCAAATAGTTGAATTTCCATGGGATTTGTGGTATGTGGATGCACTCAGTGGCGAAACTAGCCCATTTTCGTGGAGGGGGGGGGGGGGGCAAGCCCAGATTTTACAGATAAGATTGAACGATTTACCGACAAAAAACGGTCGTTCATGGGGTATACCGACAAAAACCCCGTGAACAATCTTACAACCATTGTAATAGTAAGTTGTAACATATCAATGGAGATGGTTTTCTAAATGAAATTTAAGAATTCGTCATTAACTTCCTGGCACCAATGATTATCACATAGAACCAGGAACATACTATGCAGTCAGTAGTTTTGCAAATCAGACAAGTAGTGATAGACACCGCAAAAGATTACTTCACTGCTTGAAAATTTATGCGACTGTCTTTTTCGCTTGAAAACTAAGTGGGTTTTGGGGGGGGGGGGTCCAAAACAGCATCTAAGAATTCGTAAAGTTTGTCTGTCCGTCTGTTACCATGATAACTCTCAAAGGGGTTGGGATATTTTTTTGAAATTTTGCATGAGGATGTGTTGCATCATAGTACAAGTGAAGTGAAAGGGCAATCCAGTTTTATGGAAACTTGATGGCTGATGGGATCAGATGCCCTAAATTTGCTGCTTCTGTGTCCGAACGAAATCCGACAACTGAGTGGAAGGTAGGAGGGGTCAGAGTAACTTCGTGATGTGACTCTTCAAAAACTAAACGTGTGCATGGGCGTTAAAAAGTGCTCGGTTAGACTTAAACTTGCCCAAGATGTTCAATTTATCCGTGTCCGAGAACAGTGTTGCAAGGAGGTCTCAGAAATATTTTAATACGAGTAGAGGCCGAACAGATGATGTGATTGGGATAAAACTTGAAAGGTACAAAACTCATGGGACCTAGACAAGTAATTTGAGGCCCAAACTGGATCTGACGTTCGTTGGGTGAAGGTGGGGCTGGGAGGTACCGAATTGGTAGGCCCACTGGAATTTTTTTGGAAATGCTCCGTTCTAGTGACGCAGATATAAAATATGTGCCATTTATGTGTCTGAACATCTTCTTGCCATTATGGTCGTGCTGTGGGGTGATTAGAGGTGGGTCCTGGACATTTTCTCGACAGGCTGTCAATCCTCTGGGTCAACGTCGGGGAAGGAAAACAACGTTGGTCCCCGACGTTGACCCAGAGGATTGACAGCCTGATGAGGACCTTTGCCAAGAAGGGTCGAAATATCGCTGATGAATCGTAGCTGACGTATCCGTTGTAAACATTGTCTGAATAAATGTTTCAAAGTCAGCTTTGGCTCAAAGAATATGTAAAAATACTGAATTTAACGACAAGATTTTTATCCATTCTGGATGTAAGCAGATCTAAAAAGAGAGTTCCCATTTTACCGACAAGACTTTTCCCAGTCATTGTATCTAAAAATGAAAAACAACAGATATCAAGATCTCGATCCCATCATCGGCTTGATTTCCAGACAAGGCTTTTGTTGGTATCATCTCTGCACCGACAAAAAATTCCGATTTCCAGATAAGAAGCTTCCAGATTACCGACAGAGTGTATGTCGGTATCTGAAACGGTATTAGGAAAGTGTTTTTATCAGAGCTCTTGCTGGTACTGAAAACGGAATCCCTGCACCGTCTGCGCACCGACAAACGCTGTCGATTTCCAAACAAGAAGTTTCCTGATTTACCTAAAGAGCTCTTGTCGGTATTGAAAACGGAGTCCGTGCACCGACAGACTTGCCGATTTCCTTACTTTTTTTATGATTTACTGACTGAGTTTTCGTCAGTATCAGAAATGAAATGAGGAAAGTCTTTGTCAGAGCTCTTATCGGTACCGAAAATCGAATCTACGCACTGTCTCCGCACCGAGAAACACAGCCAATTTTCTAACAAGAAGTTTCCTGGCTTACCGGCAGAGATTTTGTCGGGATCAGAAACGGAATGCTAAAGCGTGCCGTACCTACAAACGCTGCCTATTTCCCAACAGGAAGTTTCCTGTTTTACCGACAGAACTTTTGTCGGTGTCAGAAACGATATGATAAAAGCATCGCACCGACAAACACTACCGATTTACCGACAAGATTTTTCGTGGGGGGGGGGGGCAGCTGCCCCACCACAACCCCCCCTAGTTTCGCCACTGCATGCACTTGTATCTGTTTTGTATGCCTTACAAGAAAGATTTATAAAAAAAAAATTGTTCTGGCACCAAGCAGTGTTTCACCAAACTCACACTCCCTCCTGAAAAGCCGTGTTAGTGTTGAGATTAAAATTTCCCGCGTCGTAGTAGAGTTTACGTTGTGGGGACGACTGAAGATATTCTGAACGACACACATAACTAGAGCAGATGGTGGAAAATAAAATAATCCCTTTGCACAATTCAAATAATTCAGTGTATTCAGTTAAATGACACACAAATAAGTTGGCTTTTCAGTTAAACTTTAACTAGTGCACACACAGATTTTAGGTTTTAAAAGGGCACATCCCCAACACTGTAAGCCCAAACAGAGCGTACTACAAAAGGCGCCGCAGGCAAAAATTTTGGGAGTCTTTATAATCAAACTGTCTTTTGGATCACAAATCAAAGTAAGGGTTATAGTTCAAACAGTGGTGAGACATTTAAATGAAGGCACTGTCTAGGGAACCGGGAGCCGTACTTTATGTTCTATGGGCTACGGAGCCGGTAGCTCTCATGGGAACTAAACCATATGAGCTGCGATTCCGGGATCTGACGTCATTAACTAACGGAAACTTGTATGTGCTAGCTCCCGTTCCGGTAGTTAGTGGAATAGCTCACGGAAACTTCATCGCGCAGCTTCTCGTCCGGTAGCCTCACGGGATAGTGTACTCAGAAGCAGAGGCGTTACTAGCCAAAATGTTTGGGGGGGGGACGAGGAATTTACCGACTGGCTGAAAACTTTACCGACTTTTTCTGCAGAAAAAACGACTGTTTTCAACAACAAAAATGACATTATTGAAAAAAAATCGACTGATTTTCAGAAACATCTACTTATTTTCATAAAAACCGACTATTTTGACGAAAAATCGACCAATTTTCAGAAAAACCGACTATCGCCGGTGAAAAAAATCAACTGTTTTGACGAAAAATCGCGGCGCTTCGCACCGACTCGGTTATTTTTACCGACTGGCCGACGGCATTGGGGGGGGGGGGGGTCCCCCCCTCCCCCCCCCAGTCGTGACGCCCCTGCTCAGAAGCTAGGGAGCCGGTAGTTGATACCGGAAACTGTATAATTAGAGCTTCTGTTCCGGTAGTATCTACGTGGAATATAGAACTCACGGAATAGTTTGGAAGAGAGCTAGGATGCCGGTATTTTCACTACCGGAACCCATATATTGAGAGCTAAGGTACCGGTAGCAACTAGTATTTGGTTGAAAATGACCAGCTCACGGGCACTGATGGCTATGAGCTAGTGTTCCGGTAGTGACAAAAATACAAATAATTGAATTCACGGACCCATGTCAGTGCAGACTAGGAAACCCGAAGTGAACCGAAGTGAGCTGGGGTTCCGGTAGGGCCAACAAATTAGGATTTTTGAACTGTATTCCGTTGGATTCCGTGAGCTGTACTGGGAAATCCCTATTGACACCTGTCTGTGAGTTTGTGAATCCCAGCCGGAACGGGAGACAGCACATACAAGTTTCCGCTAGTTAATGACGTCAGATCCCGGAATCGCAGCTCATATGGTTTGTTTTCCGTGAGAACTACCGGTTTCGTAGCCTGTAGGACATAAAGTACGGCTCCCGGTTCCCTAGGCAGTGCCTTAAATGAAAATTGTTACATGTCGGTGCTTCAACTCGACCCTTTCCAGACAAAATGACCATCCGAAACAAAACTGAAACAGAATAGCCTTTGCTGTAACTCACATTAAACAACTGTTTACAGCTTTTCTGTCCGTTTTACAAAATAAACAGGTTGGGGTTGGGTGGAAAAGGCACTCAGTGTTTGCTGACCCTTTCTACTGTTATATTTGCGCTCCTTCGGGGTGGTGTCCCCACTTGAATTTTCAAGGGGTTCTTCAACTGTCCAGACAAAAATCGTAAAGCGACGCCTCGACTCAAAGCCATGTTACTATATTTGTTACTAAATTTGTCGCGCCTTCAAGACATTCGATCCTCGAACAGAATATCTATATTTAAAAAGTTCCGTTTTCATGTGTGACCTTGGTCAAATGATATGGCGCAACCAGATTTGACAATTTTGATGTGAAAATATTTTTCTGTTTTTTTTTCCGGGGTAGCTATGAGCCCCCTTGAAGGCCAGGGGGGTGAGGCAGCCGCCCCCCTTGTCCCCCTAAATGACGCCTCTGGGTAACCACATCAACCAGTTGCTCCTATAATCAGTGGCGTCGCAAGTTCAGTTTCGCTGTGGGGTGCAGAGCCCAAATTTACCGAATCTCTCAGAAATTTTACCGAATCCTAGAAACTGAGAATTCGAGCTTTAAATTTTCGAATAGAAAGGATTACATAGGAAGAGTAACATTAAAGGGCAGCATGAAAGAGATAATATATTGCCGGGCACGATTGCAGTACTGGTAACAGCTTCTATCTGTTACACCCAAGAGAAAATTAAACCGAGCGGTGCAGGCGAACATTTTCGAAATTCATTTATTTTTCCTGTTGGCTAAAAGTTAACCGATTTTCTTACCAATTCTATCATTTACCGTGAAAATAATGAAAAACCGGATGGAGCGATGTTCCGGCAGCAGCGGCTACTGTAGTCTGTTCAATACTGCCCATGATCACATAAAGTGAGCACCGAAGGCGAGATTTTTTTGAAGTTAGCTTTTTCCTGCCAAATTTAGTTATTTCTATCCAGATTCTAGCTTGTAATGTTTTGAAATCCTAATCCTTAAAACTGGCTTAAAACTCCAGTCAAATGATGCGCCCGTCCACAAAATAGAGAATGAATTCTCTCAACGAATTCGTCATAACTACCGAATACTGGCGATTAGCCTATACCGAATCCTGATCGTTACACCGAATAGATTTGTACCGATAGCTAATTTGGTATTCTGTATAACTACCGAATCCCCTTAAATATACCGAATAGTTCTGCTATCGAAAAATAAATGAACAGTTTTAGCTGGCCCAAAATTTTACTGTGCTGCCCCCCCCCCCCCCCCGCCCGTGCCTATAATACTGTATGTCCAGGACTTTCAGTAGTAGCCTAACAAAAGCTAGCCTAAGGTATATTTTCCTAATCGTTGTGCATTATTTCCTTTTCTTTGGACATGGGCTTCACGGCAATGCCTGCATACTCACAGTAGCAACACAGTAACACATGACGAAAAGACTAATTAGGCTATACTTAGTTAAAATACACCATAGCATTTGCACCTAAAACCTGTCATAGCAGACCTGCACAATTGGTAGGCTACCGTAATAATATCAATTTCTTCCAAACTCCATTTTCAATTTCTGATGCCGCCCTTGTCCCTGGGTAGTTTTGCTTTGGGACCAAGTGCAAAGATGTCAGTGAAGTATGGGTAAATTCGTAAAATGATGTTTGAAAACCTTGTTTCCTACTCTCTCATGGAGGCCCTAGGTGGTTTTGCACGTCAACACGTCAAAAGATGGCAGTAAAAAAACGGGTGAGTTACGTAAATTACCGGTTAGATATGTAATTTATGTAAAATAGTAAAATACCAATTTTACAAGGTTCCGTAAAATTACGGTAAAATACCCACTTTTACCTTGACCAGTTTTACCATCTATAACACTATTTCCAATCAGACTTAATCTGTTAGGTGTCAGTTGGAAGATAGTGAATTGCATGTCTAGAGGTGCGGCAAATGGTACATGTTAATGACCAAGTTACTGCAATTTGAGGGGGGGGGGGGGCTAGATGCATTAAAGTCATCATGTGTCAGTATTATAAGATAGAACTGCTGATGTCTTACGAAACTGTTGGATCATCTTTCTTTCTTTGCAGACCGTTTTCAGCATGCTCTTCAGATCTCCATAGCTTAACTGCTAAGTCTATTAAAATAGACCATTGGATCATCCTAGTATAACACATCCACAACAAGAAAATGTTACAAGGTGTTGCAGACCTTATAGGGGCTTCGGAGCCGTCCCTTAGACTATTATTTTCAATCCTCATAGGTAAGTCTGCTTTAAAATATGTCTACATCCTTTAGGTGTTGGGCACTTATAAAACTAGTGGAGAAGTGGTTGTTTTTCATTTGCCACCCATTCTTAATGCCATATTCTCTAGAACACCTGCACTGTGTCATTTTGCCTGTAGCAGAATTTAGAAGATTTATTGCTTGATCAGTTAGAACTAGGGTAAGCTACTTTCAGTTGCACTTTCCTGACTCAGGGACGTTCAAGCACAGATACAACCAGGCATTGAATGATCATAATCATTTGGTTTGAGAAATGACCAAAGTGGTGTGTTAGATCTTTAGTTCTTCATTTAAGCAGCAAGGACGTTATAAATTGTAATTACTTCCCTGTAGCCTACACAGGATTAAGAAAACCATCCTTTGGATAAAAAGCTCTATAAATGGCATCACCTAGCAGCTGCGTTTTTGTTCGACTTTCACTCGCCTTTTCGACGGCATTTTACTTTTTTTGTGTTTTCGTAAAATGGTCGTAAGCACTGTTTGACAATTTTCCCTTTTTGTCAAAAAGGCAAACGCCGACTTTCGCCTTTTCCCTCGGCTTTTTGCGAAAAGGCAAAATTGGTCGGTGACCAAGTTACGCTCTCCTTTTGGCTTTTTGCCTCGCTACTTTAGCCAGTTTATCCCAAAATCCAATAAAAGAGGAATTTGGTTCAAAGTGAAAATCAGTATTTCGAAACTGTCTCGGATTTTAAAGATGAAAAATTTGAAGTGCAAGTAAAAAAAAATGGCATTTATCAAAATAGCGTTTTCATCCGAGAAAAGTGAAATGTCGTTAGTAGTAACGGCAACTTGCGAAAACGCGAGAATGTTAAAAAAGGCCTGAAAACGATAAAAAGCCAAAGCTGAAAAGGGAAAGGCAAAAGCCGAACAAAAACGCAGCTACTGTTCAAACTAGTTGCGTTTATGATCGAAGTATGTAGTTACCTTCAGACTCAAAAGTCTCTTATTAAGTACCGTTTTTGGTCGCCGGTCACAGTTTATTTGCCCTTCAAGCTCTGACCGTTGAACTTAAAGCGTGTTCCACCCTTCTAACAAATAGTTACTATTCGTTACTATTTCCGTTCCATCCTCACGAAAAGTTACTACTGTGACCGTTCCAACCTTGTCGGAATAGTAACTAATAGTTACTATTTGCTTACCATGCTCGGGAGCGTAGTAAGCGTAGTTACTACGCATCTCTGTAATGTGATTGGTCGGATTCGCCCCTGGCGTGAGATCCTGCTGGAAAATAGAAAAATCGTTCCAGCCTTGACGGCAAAAAGCCAGAATTCGTGACGTCATGCGTAGTAACTACGGTAAGTAGGGTGGAACACGCTCTTAGTTAGCAAGTTCGAAGTTTGCGTGCAGCGTTGATGAAAAGACGACCGGGTAAGGATCGCCGGAGTCGTAAAAACACTAATTAATCAAACGGTGAACTTGGAGGCGTTTGAAAATGAAAATTAAGCAACTGGCTAAGCTATCTCTGGGTAAGGTTCGCCGGAGTCGTAAAAACACTAATTAATCAAACGGTGAACTTGGAGGCGTTTGAAAATGAAAATTAAGCAACTGGCTAAGCTAACGGCAAACAAAGCTTTTATCAAAAATGCAACTATTGCGTAAGTCCCGTGGCCTTAGAATTTGTGGCACATCTCTGTTCTGACAGTGTAAAAGCGCTATGATGGTCTATTAACTCAGAGACGGCATTATTGTGCTCATAACAGGCTTTTGGTGTAGGCTATTGTCCTTGAGGGGCTTTGACCCCCCTCCCCCCCCGTTTACAGTAATAGAGTAGCAGAGTACGTATATCTGTTATGAGTTGTTGATGCTTTCATAAATGTAACAATCCCTTCCAGGTTATCCATTATCTTACTTCTATACCAAGCATCTGAAACACTGTCCAGTAACCTGGAAGCATGTTTTCTTCGCCCTGTCAGGCTTTCTCATTGGTGTTTACAATTTTGGTGAGTTGCCTTTGATTCTTAGGTAGTGTTCCAGTGAAGTTAGTACAAGGTACGATGATGAGTGGAGGGGCAAGCGCCGTATTGTGGTAGTTATCACGCTCTCTGGAACGAAAATAATAACAATGCGAACATACGTCATCACTCTTACGGGAGTTCCTGCAGAACCGGTAGTTATTATCACTTACGATGCTCGCGACAATCATAAGTAAATTGTAACGATCGTAACAGTCGTAGAACGAAAATAATAAGTGGGAGGAGCCAATTTACTTATTACGGCGTGGTATGTGAATATCAGATACAACGGTATCTGGCCACCACGATAACTGCACAAAAACTGTGGTATCAGATACCACGGTAACTGCCAAAACGACTTTAGACCGTGGTATCAGATACCGTAGTATCTGCAAAAAAGCAACCAGCCTATTTCTTCATTTTTTTAAGCCATTTTTCTTTTCCAGGTATCGGCATCGTTCACTCTCTGATTGGTATTCTAGTCACTCATCTCACCCTTAAAGTCGCTGGTGGCACACAGTTGTCAGTGATATTCTCGTTGTTGTTTCATATGACATATTTATTAGTTGGTAAGCTAGTTTGATTATTTTTATGGCGATTGCAGCTTTCAGCCCTAGTGCGATTAAGCGATTTTTATATCCATCAGTCTGTCGATCTCTCCGTCTTTTTCCAGTTTGGGCACTTTCAGATAAACTAGGACGGCGAAACTTGGCAGAGACTGGCGAATCCGATCATGAAAGGATTCGAATCCGAATCCAGGGACTAGGTACGAATCTGAATCCAGGAGTAGGTACGAATCCGATTCGGAATCCGAATCCAACATTTCGTGCTGAGGATTCGAATCCGGGATTCCAAGCCGACCTTAACAAAATCAAATCATGTACATAGGTGTAGTTCAAAAATCAGAGGTGACGAAAAGCACAGATATCTAAGGTAATCCGATAACGTGATAGATTACTGAGGATGGTTGATGATGAGATAGAAAAGCTGGATTGCCTAAGCGCACTGTGTAAAAATTGGGAAACGGAAACTGGAAGGATGTAGACCATAAACTTGGTCGGATTCGTAAGATTAAAGGTTTGGAATCCGAGTCCGAGTCCAGCCCGACAAGCAGAAGATTCGAATCCGGATTCGGATTCACCCATCTCTGCACATCGCTCGACGAACCTTCCTTTCCCCGGATCCGATCATACGAATTGGGGATCTCGAAATTGTACTAGTGATCCGATTCGAGTGAACAGCACCCCTACGAAGCAATGGATCTTAACGAAAAAATTAGACGAAAAGAAATATTTAAGCCTAGGCATCAAAAGTAAAATAAACTTAGCTAAATATATGGCTGTGGGTATTTATTTCACTTAGAAGTATGTTTTTCCTTTCCGTTGTTTCTCTTTCGTTTTCTTGTTTTTTACTCCGTTCTTTCTGGACCTCGCCCAGTTTTGTTCAGTGACGGGTTATAAATAAAATGGTGAGATAATAATAATAAAATTGAAATAATAAGGCTTTCGCCTCTATAAATTTCTAGGATACTTTACACACTAAATTGAACTTCAGCCAGGTGGTAGTCGACACCTGCTTTGAACTGGTTGATATTTTTGGCATTTACAGCACTTTCTGGGAGATTATTCCAACATTCTACTATTTGGTTTCTAAAGCTCCATTTTCCGGTATGGTGATGATGATGTTTTGATTTGGAGCTATTAAACGCTCTCCTACCCTCCAGTTTTAAGGGAATCTTGCTGGGGGGCATGGGGAGATACTGTTTCCTGATATCATGAAGAGCACATCTCCAGGTGCAATTAGTGCAGTATTCAGGTTCGTGTTGAATAGTATTAAAATAAAAGTTGATCGGGCGAGTGCAGTTTAGTTTATGTAGTGTGATAACAGTATTTATTATGCAATACAATACAATACAATACATTTTATTCCGGTAACTAAGACCATAATTTGAGAACACACATAACGACACTAATAAAATGAAAAACAAAACATGAAGTTTAATATAGTTGTTTGGATATGGCCCTAAGGCTTTAAATACATTATTATTATTATTATTGACGGGAGGAGACGGAGATTGACTGGAAGAGTGATTTGTTTCTGCATTTGCGAATACGCGTACAAGGAATTTGCAGAAAGAAAAGGTAAAGTTAAGAAAAGTTAAAAGTTGCGTTTCTGCAGTATCTGTTACCACGGTAAGTGGATCGGCAATTAGTTGTTTTTGCAGTTACATTGGTATCTGATGCTAAGGTTGCTCTGCAAAAATGCCAATTGCCGAAATTGCACTTTTCGAAGTCATCCCAAAGGAAAAACTGATATCCAGTCACATCGCTAAGTGCCAAGCTTCTTTCCTGAATATCGGATACCGCACCAGATACCACGATCACTACAAAGACGCCTTTTGACCATGGTATCAGATATCACGGTAACTGCGAGAACGACTTTAGACCGTGGTATCAGATACCATGGTGTCTGCAAATCACAACTAAAGTTAGTCACATCGATCATTCCTACGAAATACTATCACCGTCGGCATTTTCCTTCGTTGACTTATTTAATATTGAAGTTTTCTAGTGTGTCATATTTTTTTCTAGGGTATCGTGTTACAGCTACCAGAGACTATGACATCAAGTGGACCATGCCACATTGCGTCCTTGTACTCAGACACATTGCACTGGCCTTCGATGTCGCTGATGGAAGAGTGCCCCAGGTAACCCCCCCCCCCCCCCCTCCTCTGTCAATATATTTATTTTTGATGACTTACAAGCAAAGACTTGGGTAGTAGATAAGTAATTTATTTCTGAACCGCCATTTGAAAAGCGGAGTATGTAAAAGATAATCAAAGAATTAAATAAAACACAACAAATACAACATACAATCTTTCATTCATCGGCCAGAAAAGAATGTACGCCATTTGAAAAGCGGAGTATGTAAAATAAAATAAAATAATTAAATAAAACATAACCAACACAATGTACAGTGTTTTTTCATCGGCCAGAGAAGAATGTACGCCATTTGGAAAGCGGAGTATGTAAAATTAAATAAAACACAATAAATACAATGTACAATTTTTCATTCATCGGCCAGAAAAGAATGTAGAGTGTCATGTGCCGGATGAGCCCGGTTGTCATGATTTTTGGCAGAGCCGACGAAATTTCCAAAAGTGTGACCCTTGAATCTTTAACTTGGAAACGCTCCGTTAGCATGTGGCTGTGGTATAAATTTGGCAAATAAAGCAGGTGCTCGCATACTTAAAATAGCATCTTCTCGTCTTCTGCAACTTCTTCATCCGTAGAACATGTGTGACACCGGTAGTGAAGACCTGGCGTACAACTTAGCTCTCACAGAAGGCGTGTTTCGTATCACAGGATTATTGAAAAGATCCAAGAAGGATTTTGCTCAACTCCTTGCTACTAACTGTAAAGGATTAGCTCAGGAAAAGTATTAAATAAAAACTGCAGATTTGATCCAATCAAATTCTGTCTTCTCTCCCAACCGATAAAGATGGACACTAATAAAAATACGAGCTCCAAAGAAAATACATTTTTTTGTTACTGTATTGTGGTTTCTGTTAATATAAAGTGAATCCTTATATTCAAGAAATATGACGTCCAAAATATATTCCTAGTATATTTGCATCTCTCAGCTGGTTGGATTAGAACAAAAATAAGTTTCGGCGAATAGTCGATGACTGGGAAGAAAAAACGGTATTTAGAATTACTGGACCCAAGTTTTCCTATTTCTGGGTCAAAATGTATTTTAAAGTTTAACTGAAAAGCAGCTTATTCCTGTCTTTCTAAATTATATAATATAAAGTGAATGCTTATATTCAATAAAAATGACGTCCAAAATATATTCCTAGAATATTTGTATCTCTCAGCTGGTTGGGTTAGAAAAAAAGTAAGTGTCGGCGAATGGTCGGGGATTGGGAAAGAAAAACTGTGTTTTAGAATTACTGGACCCGAGTTTTCCTATTTCTGGGTCACATTGTCTTTTAAAGTTTAACTGAAAAGCAGCTTATTCTTGTCTATCTAAATTACTGAACTGTTTTGAATGTCGTCAGGGATTCCAGTTTTTCCACAATAGGCTGTATCAGGGACGTAGGGAATATGCATGGCCTCCTGAGTTCAAATGCTGGGGAAACGCCTAGCCACGTATTGTGTTGTTATTATTTACAGCAAAAAAATAGGCGCAAATTCTGCGAAATCGGCTAATCAGATAACTGTCGTTTCCTATATTGTCTTCAAGTGCCTTTCTGAAGGCATCGAAGCGACGTGTCACGGAAGTTGCTTCCGTTATAAAGTTTAAAGCCAAGCTGGCCGTTCATAATACAAGAAAAAACAAACATGAGATTTTCGTTTTTTTTTGTAAATCAGGTAATTATCCCTCTAAGATGATATGTGACGGATAAATAGAAGTTCGAATATTTCGGTTGCACTTCCTTCTTTATTGAAGTTGTCGATGCACTATCTCACGCATAACATCTTAGAGGGAGTATTAGCTGATCTACAAAAAATAAGACCAAAGGTTTCGGTGGGATCCCAAAAATTTAATATTTCATCCAGACAATTTTCATGAGTCCTTGAACATTTTACTACTAAAATTTAGAAACAGAATAAGGCCAATGGCTAATCATCTGAGAAAACCAAGTTCAGATATGCACTCAGCATGTGTGTATTTACCCCTAGGTTATATGTCATATCTACTTTGACGAAATTGGTCAAAACTTCCTGCCTGACTTCTGCCAAATCTCCGGTTTAGACCGGATCCCGGGAGAACTACTTGCCTCTGTTTTATATTTTTCCCGTTTTTGTCAAAACACGGAACACGCTGTTTCTCATTTTCCCGTTTTTGTACGCTGTTCCCTGTTCCTTGTTTTCTGTTCCGCTGTCTGTCTTGCAAAACACGGAACTTGCTCTCTAGCATGTTTTATCACTGTTCAGGTAGAAAATTGCAGAGAGATTCACAGATAGAAAAGAAAGAATTGCAGAAGTTTGGAGGATAAAGCTGGATCCCGAAGTATGGTCGTTTTGGAATATAATTTGCAATTTAACAGATTTTCGGCTTAAGACATGCTCAGGATCTGAAATTTGCGTTTTCGTCAGAACAGTGACAAAACATGAAACACGGAACAGCATCAACAAAACACCGTTTTTTGGGATCCCAAAACGTAAGTGGAGGGATACCTATGACATCGCAAAAGTTGTCCGTCTGTCCGTCCGTCCGTCCGTCTGTCCGTCCGTCTGTAAGCACGATAACTCTCGAAGGGAATGAGAAATTTTGATGAAACTTGGTGTGAGGGTTCGTTGGGTCGTCGGACCAGTCAAGTTAGGGGTGGGGGAGGGGATTCAAATTAAGGGACAAACAAAATATTTTGAAACAGCTAATGTCGATTATGGGTAAGAAGACATGCTGAACACGATGGTGAACACTATTTTGTCATCGCACAAGTAGTTCGCCCGGAATCCGGCCAAAACCGGAAAGTTTGTTGAAAGTAAAAGTTTTATTTGAAGTTGATTAGATGTTCGATTTAGGGGTAGGAAGACATGCTGAAGACGATGGGGAAAATTATTTTCTCGACGGACAAGTATTTCGCCCGGAATCCGGCCCAAACCGGAAAGTTTGTTGAAAGTAAAAGTTTTATTTGAAATTGATTAGATGTTCGATTTAGGGGTAGGAAGACATGCTGAAGACGATTTTGAAAACTATTTTCTCGACGGACAAGTATTTCGCCCGGAGTCCGGCCCAAACCCGAACGTTTGTTGAAAGTAAAAGTTTTATTTGAAGTTGATTAGATGTTCGATTTAGAGGTAGGAAGACATGCTGAAGACGATGGTGAAAACTATTTTCTCGACGGACAAGTACTTCGACCAGAATCCGGCCCAAACCGGAAAGTTTGTCAAAATTAAAAGTTTAATTTGGAGTTGATTAGATGTTCGATTTAGGGCAAGAAGACATGCTGAACACTATCGTGAAAACAATTTTCTACCCGGACATGTAGTTCGTCCGGAATCCGGCCAAAACCGGAAATCTGTTGGAAGTCAAAGTTTTATTTCTAGTTGATTAGATAAGCGATTTAGGGGTAAGAAGAGATGCTGAGTCCCTGTATGACAATCATATTTTACCCGGACATATAGTTCGACCGGAATCCGGCTGGAATCGGAAAATGTGTTATAAGCTAAATTTCTATTTGAAGTTGATTAGATGTTCATTACTGGGGAAAGAAGATACCCTGATTTCGTCTTTGAGCTTTCTTTTTTCGCCGGACAAGTAGTTCTGGAGTTCGGCCGGAGTGGCAGGAAGTTTTCGTCAAAACAGATATGACTTATAGGGGTAAACACACATGCTGAATCCAAATCTGAACTTGGTTTTCTCAGGTGATTAGCTATTTGGCCTTAATCTGTTTCTGAATTTTAATTGTAAAAATGTTCAAGGAGTCTGGCGAAGACTGGATCTGGCTAAGACAAGACCCAGTTGTCTGAATCAGATATTGAATTTTTGGGATCCCATCGAAACCTATGGTCTTGTTACCCAAACCAGACAACTGTGAACACAGAACACGGAACAGGAACCAGAGGCAAAAAACGCAACTATTATTGCCAGCCACCGAAAAGAGGAAATGCGCATGGAAACTTGGTGAACTTGGCAAGTGCAGAGATTAATAAGGTGTGGTTAGTGGGTTCGGAATGTGACATATGAAATTTGGCTCTCCGGGTTTAACAATTAATGAATATACGAAAGCAGGTTTCATTGGTATTATAGGTACGATGGGTCTTGTAAACTCGATCCGTCAGGTGTTCTAGTTGAGGGCTGTTCTTGGCAGTAGAGCCAGTCGCTAATCCTCCACTTCCTCTGTTTAGGACAAGATGTCTCGCGACCAGCAGGCCAACCATTTAGCAACAGCACCGTCTTTGCTGGAAATAGCTGGACAGACTTTCTTCCCCGGGGGATTCCTAGTTGGCCCTCAATTCTCCATGAGGAGATACTTGGACTTCGTGCATAACCGTTTTGATAGTGTAAGTACCTTGAGTTGTTCATGTCCAGCAGTATATATAAGTTACAAAGATGGGCGAATCCTATCGTGAAACGATTTGAATTAGAATCGAGGGCTAGGTACGAATCCGAATCCACTATTTCATTTTATTTTTATTTTTTTAAGTTTCTTGTGTCCTTTCCATTATTTCTGCTGACAGTAGTGTTATTTTTTCATTTCTTTCTTGTTCTTCTTCGTTTAATTACTCAGTCTTTTTGTACGTTTGTGCATTAGGATGGGCAGTAAATCTATTATTATTATTATCTTCAAAGGAATACAGCTTTTGGACTGTAAAGAACGCGATAATAAACAACTTGTGTTTCATCAATTTCGTGTTGAGCGATGGTTTAACATCAACCGTTAATTGGAGGATTGAGACAATGGTTCTTTATTGGCCTGATGGTCGGCCAAAGTTTTCGGCCCTACCCCACAGAATAATGATACTGTATATGTGCTATCACCGCTTAAAGTATAAGCATTCGAAAATCCAGTCGGCAATATTGTTGATTGAGTTTTTGGGATCCCAAAACGTAAGTGGAGGGATACCTATGACATCGCAAAAGTTGTCCGTCCGTCCGTCTGTAAGCACGATAACTCTCGAAGGGAATGAGATATTTTGATGAAACTTGGTGTGGGGATTCGTTGGGTGAAGATTAAGGTCGAGTTCGTAGATGGGCTTTGTAGCCCTATATTTAGGGGTTGGGGAGGGGGTTTAAATTAAGGGGCAAGCAAAATATTTTTAAACAGCTAATGAGACAGTCGATTATGGGGTAAGAAGACATGCTGAACACGATGATGAAAACCATTTTCTCGCCGGACGAGTAGTTGGCCCGGAATCCGGTCAAAACCGGAAAGTTTGTTAAAAGTAAAAAACATTATTTGAAGTTGATTGGATGTTGAATTTAGGGGTAAGAAAAAATGCTGAACACGATGGTGAAAACTATTTTCTCGCCGGGCAAGTAGTTCGCCCGGAACCCGGCCAAAACCGGAATATTGTTAAAAGTATTTGTAGTTGATTAGATATCGATTTAGGGGTAAGAAGAGATGCTGAATCCGTGTATGACAATCATTTTGTACCCGGACATATAGTTCGCCCGAAATCCGGCTGGACCGGAAAATTGGTTCTAAGTTAAATTTTAATTTTAAATTGATTAGATGTTCGGTTTAGGGGAAGGAAGACATGCTGAAACCCGATGGTGAATACCATTTTCTCGCCGGGCAAGTAGTTCGCCCGGAATCCGGCCAAAACCGGAAAATTGTTAAAAGTATTTGTAGTTGATTAGACATCTGATTTAGGGGTAAGAAGAGATGCTGAATCCGTGTATGACAATCATTTTTTTACCCGAACATATAGTTCGCCTGGAATCCGGCTTGAACCGGAAAATTTGTTATAAGTTAAATTTTAATTTGAAGTTGATTAATTAGATGTTCGATGTAGGGGAAAGAAGATACGCCGAGTTCGTTTTTAGCTTTTTTTTTGCCGGACAGGTAGTTCCGGAATTCGGCCGAAACCGGGAAAATGGCAGAAGTAAGGCAGGAAGTTTTTGTCAAAACAGATATGACTTATAGGGGTAAAGATAAACATGCTGAATCCATATCTGAACTTGGTTTTCTCAGATGATTAGCTTTTTGGCCTTAATCTGTTTCTGAATTTTAATAGTAAAAATGTTCAAGGAGTCTGGCGAAGATAAGACCCAATTGTCTGGATCAAATATTCAGTTTTTCGGATCCCATCGAAACCTATGGTCTTGTTGATCCTTGGAGCCTTACTCAAGATGCGGTTAATGCTGAATCGATCAATAGTTTCAAGTGCATTGTTGATTTAGAGGCGAAAGCCTTTTCTCTTGATTTGTATTATTATTATTAGGTATGTCACGGTCTACCAAAAACCTTGACTTTGGGATAGTCTACGCCTGTGTAAGCCAAGTGCAGGGTATCCTAACCCAGGAAAGTATTGATGATTTGAGCGAAGCTCAGAGATCAACCAATCAGAATTCCTAAGTTGAGTACGTCAAGGTTAGGTTACCCAAAGGTACCCAGCGTTTGCTATACCCATGTCAAACGCTCTATATACCCTAGCGTTTGACATGGGGCATCCGAAAATGTGGGGTTTCTATTAGGCTCGGCTTGTAGTGAATATATTTCACTTTAACTATATTTAAGAATATTGAGTAATCGTGGTAGGGTTCAGGGATGTAATTCTGATCTTTTTGTGTCTTCTTGCAGCAAGCAACTGGTACAGGGAGCAACACCAAAGCTGGTTTAATCAGAGGCCTCACGGGTATCCTCTACGTCGCCATATACCAGATTGGCTCAGTCTTTTTCCCAGACACCCTTCTAACAGATGAAATTTTTGACGTAAGTTCTGGTAAATTCACGAAAGACAGTACTTTCTCTATAGGAACTGGTCGAAGTCTCCAGCATAATAGAACAACACGGCCCCTAAAACAAGCCTCCCCCGCCCCCCTAAGAACCAAGGGTTCAAAAAGCTTTCAGCGAACCAGCATTCGTTGTAACCCGAGTGTTCATATCAGAACAAATAAGCAGTAGAACCTCCGTCTCCCGTTCTCTGTACGACCATGCAGAGGCGGGTCATACACGCCGGCTGCGGTCTTTCCTCTCAATGCGTAACGGCTAAGAAAGAAGTAAACGGGCGTCAACTCAAAGCTCAGCAAGCAGCTCTAGCTCTGCTCAGTATTGTTGTGGTCAGAGCAGAATAACACTAGGGAATAGGGTCAGGACAAATTGACACGGACTCGAATGGCACAGATACTAGCACCACTGGCGATAGAGAACGTCCCTACTGAAACTCATTCAGCAGTTCATCAGCGCTGGCTTCGAAAACTTTATATTCTGAACACAGCAAAAAAATTATACAGCCTCCATTGTTTCCTTGGTGTGTGCAGGCCGCACCTTTGCTTTACTAGAAATTTATAAGCCTGCAAGTTTGTCTCGCTTTAAATGCCGCAAGCGTAGTGGGCGGCGCTATGAGTATGGTGCGTTTGCAAAGCATGGAAAGCATAGGTCTTGGCGCTACTCCCTTGTGTTATTTTGCTCTGGTTGGGGTAGTAAGACTGGTGGGCCGAAGACTGTTGTCTTCTTGTTTATATGTTGTGTTGACATGCGCGGTGTGGAAATATCGTCATTGTTTCTTACACGTCAAATCAGAGTTTGTTTTAGTTTGAGATTACGCTTGTTATTATCATGTGTAGAATTTTCCAGAAAATAAGTTGGATTTCGTAAAAATAATCCGGTAGAGAATTAGAATAATCATTTTTCTTGAATAAAATCACATCAAATTCGGAAACAAAAATCGAGCAATGATTTATTGACACGAAGGCAGAATACACAAATCCTCAAATTTGGTGCATGGTGCTCCAACGTCACTTATGGTTGACGTTAAAATAGTCAAATTGCACACAAGTGTTGCTCCGGTGTCAGCCCAAGTGGAAGAAGGAAAAATGCACTGGTTCCAGGAATCCCGATGTTGGTATTTCTTCTGCTGAGGAGGTTTTTGTAATAAAGCTGCGTAAAATTAAACGCAGCCGTGTTTGGCAGGAAGTGTGGCGTGTAAGTGTGGCTCAATCTGGCGTGCGGAGATAAAGTGGCGTAAGATAAAACGCAGCTTGGTTTGGCAGAAGTTTGGCGTGCGAGTGTGGATCAGTCTGGTGTGCTGAGGTAAAAAGAAATCCGCGTAAAATAAAACGTAGCTCGGTTTGCAAGAATTGTGGCGTGCGAGTGTGGCTCTGTCTGATGTGCTGGGATACGAACAAATTCTCGTAGAATATAACGCAACTCTGTTCGGCAGAAGTATGTCGTGTGGCTCTGTCTGGTGTGCTGAGATATAAGTCGCGAAAAATAAAACGCAGTTCTGTTCGCAGAAGTGTGGCGTGCGAGTGTGGCTCTGTCTAGTGCGCTGAGATACGAAGAAAGTCCGCGTAAAATAAAACGCAACTCTGTTCGGCAGAAGTGTGGCGTGTGGCTCTATCTGGTGTGCTGAGATATAAGTCGCGAAAAATAAAACGCAGCTGTGTTTGCAGAAGTGTGGCGTGCGAGTGTGGCTCTGTCTGGTGTGCTGAGATACAAAGAAACCCTCTTAAAATAAAACGCAGCTCTGTTTGGCAGAAGTGTGGCGTGTGGCTCTGTCTGGGGTGCTGATATATAAGTAGCGAAATGTAAAACGCAGCTCTGTTTGCAGAAGTATGGCGTGTGAGTGTCACTCTGTCTTGCGTGCTTGGAGCGAAGCAGAAGTGGGGAGAACTGTCATTTTTTAAAGGATCCTTATCTGTCGAGAGGGCTTTTAGTTGCCGAAACTCCTACCAAAAGAGCGTTGTGTGAGGTAGTGGTATTGAGGGACTAATTAGTTTCACGAGATTCTGGACTTACTTTCTGGGGGCGATGCGCGTCGTGGAAAATGTTAGAAACTTTTTTTGGAAGTCGCTTTCTACCTTTTTGTTGCGTCTGCCATTGTTTTTCGGGGATTCAGCTTTCTGCGCCTTATACGTAACGGTTTCCCAAACCTTAAAGAGAGAAATCCTTTGCTTCTGAAGGTTCCCTGAACACCGAGACAAAATAACAAGTTGCCACTCACAAGGGGCTAACCCGGTTCGGCGATGCCGAGATTCGTAATTTCCTTTCACAAGCATAATGAATCAGCGTTAATTTATTAGCAATTTAAAATATGTGATCTTTAGATATCAGCATATGTTAAGTCCTTCGGAATATTTTCAATAGCTACTTATTTTACAAGGTTTGATGCCAAGCATTCCGTCATTATAAAAGATAAAAAACCAGATTTTCGGGGGTTTCCTTGATCGTCTGGTTATCCTTTCTAAGATGTTTAGCGAGGGATAAATATAATTTTTAATATTTCGGTTGTACTCAGCCCAACTCAACTATACTCAACCGTTATCAGCGAAGAAATAAACTAAATCATAAATTCCAACACAATTCCAACAAGAGAGCGTTACGGACTCAACAAAACGAATATTAAAATGTGCGTGTTTAAAGAAGTTCTGTGTAAATGTACAAATCTGTAACTTGTCTACAATTAGTTTGTGTATGTGTTGTCTACAATTTGGAGACCTGATTGCAGTTATTTTCTCGGGAAAGCGCCAAAACTAGCATATGATAAAAGAAAACGAAAATCTCGTTGTTGTTTACTGTTTATTTATTTTTACTTTTGTTCTTGCTTGATATTGGTGGTGACCCACGAGAGAATAGTCAGTAAGCTCAGCTTTCGTAGGATCCTTCCAGTAACCATCTAGAAACACTATCCTGGTAGTGGCAAATTGTCTCAAAACAAGATTTAATACTCTTTCCAATTTTCAGACTCACTCCCTATGGTGGAAGTTGGCCATTCTCGGGGTATGGTGCAAGTTTATGATGTACAAGTATATCTCATGCTGGCTCATCTCAGAGGGTGTCTGCATAGTTTCTGGTAAGGATTTTTACCGGTTTTACTGGATTTTTTTTGTACCTTTTTTTTTAAGTTTCTTACCATTTATGTACTCTTACAACAGGTATTCCTTCAGCCGAAGCTGACTACAAAGGATCCTCTTTAGTGAACAAGCTACAAAAAAGAAATCTCCTGTAATATCACAGGTGCATGCCCGTGTTACGACGGCTGTATTCGAGAGTGAAGATGAATTCTTGACCTGATGATATGGCGAGGGGTGTAGTAAGCATTCGGATTCAAATCCAGGATTCCTCCTTTTGGCCCGATTCGAATGTTCTGCTTGTCAGGCTGGATTCTTATTCGGATTCCAAACCGTAATTCTTCCGAATCCGCTTAAGTTTCTATTCTACATCCTTCCAGTTTCCATTTCACATTTTTTTTTACAGTGGGCTTACACTGTAAAAAGTTTCTCCGAGGAAGGATTAAAGTTGACTGCAATATTCGCTACTGGGATAAATCTTGTCTCTACTGAGATAAGATCAGTCCGAATTAGAGATAAGATTATCTTTTTAGAGACAAGATTAATCCTATAGTAACAAATACTGCAAGTTTTTTTTTACAGTGTAGGCAATCTAACTTATGATCACCACCACCAATTATCCTCAGTATTCTACCACGTTATCAGATTACCTTAGATATCCGTGTTTTTTGTGTCACCTGTGATTTCTAGAACATATAACCTACACTGTAAAAAAATTCTCCGAGAACGGATTAAAGCTAACTGCAGTATTTGCTACTGGGACTAATCTTACCTCTACTGGGCAAGATTAATCCGAATTAGAAAGAATCTTATCTCAGTATCCCGTTGGCATATACTGCAAGATTTTTTTGTACGGTGTTACGGTTTTTTGTACGGTTTGATTTTTTTTAAAGGACACCGGAACAATGAAACCATACTTGAACACACCATGGAGAATGCATTTACAGACATGGCCACGAAGAGCATTCTTCTCCTGAGCTTGACTTTTTCAAAATAGGGATGTTTGTTTCTGGAGGTTTGCACATGTAGACTCCAAGACAAAAAGCGCAATTCATTCAAATCTTGTACAGCGCTGGCCGGATCGTATTGGAATTTCTTCTAGATATACGTTTGGGCTTAACTGGTTAAAAAATATTCCAGAAGAAGGGTTGATTGGAGACATTTGTTCATTTCTAAAATTGTTCGGTATTGAAATAAGGACAGATGCAAAATGGAGCAAAAATCATAGCTTGGAAACACTATTTCGTATTTGGATTGGGATTTCTGCAGGCAATGTTAACGGAAGTCATGCAGATAGATATGATACTGGGTACTCTTCATTCAGGTGTCCTCTAATGTCGGATTCGATTCCGGATTCGAATCCTCAGCATGAAGTGGTGGATTTGGATTCGAATCCTTTTATTATCTGATTCGCCCGTCTCTGATAGTAAGCCGGACAAAAGATGGTAAATGTCCAAATATACAGTCATCGGAGTCAGGATGGCATAAGGCGTCAGGGTGGCCTACTACACATGCAGAAGTTCACGGGTTCATAATGAGGGAATGAATGAATTTATTACATGCAGCCTAGTAATAAGGCATTTGCAAAATACATACAGATAAAAAGGTAAATGAACGCTTAAAGCACAATGGACACTTCTAATGCTTTACTTTGTATTAAATGCTTCACAAATAAACATTTCCGACTTCCTTTAGAAGGCGCTAGGAAAATCGGCCGTTTTCTTGTTTACCCTTGTCTTTACCTCTCTGGCATTTCGGTGATCCAAATCTTAGGAGCTGGGATATCGTGGCAGGAAATTCAAAAACTCCCAGCAATGCTTGATAGAAAGGGATATATTTGAGATGTCACCAAAGTCAAGCCGCAGATGCAATTTACCTGATTGTTCTAGTATTTCATCAGAAGTTCAGTGGCATAAAGTGCCCGTTAAATTTTTTTTTTTTGCGGAATAGTGTTGTGAAGATTAATTAGCTTGCCTTTCAAAATGTAGCAGAATATTCAATAAGCTTATACAAAATAACATAGCTACAAAATCATTCCAAAACAAATAACCTATTCAAATCTGATTTATAAAAGCTGATTTATGCTTAAAATAAAGATCTAGTAAGTATTATAAGAAACATCACTCTTATCTTTGTCCAAGCTAGTAAATTGAGCATGTACTGGCCCAAAAAATTACGCTTTGAAATATCACAGAGAGGAAATTGTTGAAAAAGCTGCTGATCTAGGGGGTAAGCATTGTTCCTAGGTTGTTACAGAGTGGGATTGGGGTAGTTTGATGTGCCCATTGAACTTTTACAAGAAATACAGAGGGTAAATAAATGCAAAAATTAACAAATAAACAAATAACAAATAAATGCAAAACAAGAAATACACAACGAAACACGAAAAGAACAATCAGTTTACTGCATTAGCTGGCGCATTGGGCAACCACTATTGATACCGGAGGTCAATTTATAATAATAATAATAATGTAATTGCAATAATAAGGCTTTCGCCTCTATAAAATAAGGCCTTCACCTCTATAAATAGTAGGCTACTATGGTTTGCTTTAATTATACTATAGTTTGCAGACCGAATTCACAATAGGCTATCAACCACCCATCATACTCGAGGCCAAATAGGCCAGCCCGCTCTAAGGAGCTTTGAAAAGACTGTTAATAATGACCTATGGTCCGTATGTCAATCGAAGGTTTTAATCTCTGTGGTACTTGCAAGCAAAAACGACAACCTTTACAGTGGAATTTATCGTGGTGAGCAATGGCAGAAATTTCCGGTCGGTTCGCGGAAGAAACTACACTGTAAAAAAAATCTTGCAGTATTTGCTACTGGGATTACTCTTGTCTCTAAAAAGATAATCTTATCTCTAAGCCGGATTTATCTTATCTTAGTAGAGATAACATTAATCCCAGTAGCAAATACTGTAGTTAACTTTAATCCTTACTCGAAGAAACTTTTTACAGTGTAACCTGAAATTGGGTTGAAATTTGTTTTATCGGTTCCGTCAAAAATAATTCAGTGTAGCCTACTCTTATACAAGATATCTTTGTGTGTAATTCATTGACCTTTCTTTCTGTTACTCCGCTCTTTGATGTTGTATAGCGGGCATCAATAAATTATTATTATTATTCCATAAAGAATGTCCTACGATACTGTCGTCTTTCTAGGCTTGACCTTCAATGGAGTTGTTGACGGCAAAAATATGTGGGACGGCTGTGCCAACGTTAAGCTACGAATCTACGAGAACGCCGCGGTCTTCGGGAAGATGGTCCCGTCATTCAACATTAATACAAACACATGGGCAGCACAGTAAGTACAGCCATTCTTTCCTGCTTTAGTGTATACAAAATATGAAAACGTCAGCTTCACTACTAGTTGCGTTTTTGCGGTAATCTGAAGTTACTCTTACCCGGTAATTGAGCGCACTCTTGTCTTTTTTCAGACACCCGGTTACTGCTAGGTTACTAGGTTAGTGAATTCCGGTAACCCCGGTCTCATCAGGGTTACTCGGTACCAGATACCAGGGTTACTAATATGTTGCTGGGTGACTGAGAAGTCAGAGTAGCAGACACCTGGTTACCGCAAAAACGCAACTTGTGTACATCTCAATTATCCTGGTCATCGAGTACATGATGTTTTTCAAGAATTTTTCAGGCCCAGAAATTATGTCTAAATTTTGTGTGTTTATACTGTTGTTTATCTTGTGTTGTTTGTCGTTGTTCTCTTTCCTCCGCTACCACCTTATGTTGTTAGCGGGTTATAAATAAATTATATAAATGGAATGCCCTGAGCGTTGAAAGCTTAACCGCAAAGGGTCGAGGTACGACAGTCTAGTTATTAATCGCTTATTCACTTGAATAGGCTTGAAGACCCGATGAAAATGCGTTACTTCGTTGCCCCGCTATTCATATAATCAGTTTTAATCTAATTAACTTTTTCTTAATAATAATAATAATAACTCATTTATTTCCTTAATAGCATTTACAACTGCTGGCTGCGGATCGTCAACATAACAAATTACGAATCACGACTGATCGATATTTTGACAGTTAAAATTACGACTAAAGTAAGGCACAAACGAAGATAAATACCTTTCGGTTGAGTTTATGGGGGGTTGAAGAAGCCGTGGCTTGTCAGTTTTAGCTAGTCTTCCCCTTGTGTTCGGTCTGGTCTGGTCTGGAGTTTTAAAGTCTGGGAAAATAGTCCGGTGGTGGTCAGAAGTTAAACATTTTTGTCCAGAGCTCATCGTCAGTTGATGCCTCCTATCCGTAAGGGTCGGCAACTGAATCTTGACCAGAGCATCCTCATAGGAACTGAAGATTCTTTGGATGTGTGGTAGCTCTATGTGCTTGTACCTCTATATTTGAAATATTTAGCCACCTATAACGGCAAACGATTGCAGAAAGATGTAATTTTTGTTGTGTTACTCGCAATGCCCAGCATTATTCAGGACGTTATTAATCTGAAATTGAACATTTGCGTAGCTTCGCTTCATTAGCCACTGAAATGCACGCTTTTGTTGAAATCCAAATTCTCCGCGTCTGGATGAACTTTGTCTTGCCAGACTAGTAGGGCATCTTCTGAACGAGCCGGAGATTCGCCTATTACGCCTATATGCCTTAATTCTCCTATACGTATTAGACCCCAGCGAGAGAAATCCCAGAAAAACCCCAAACTAGCCCCTGTGGCCCCTCTTCGTGAAAGATATAGAAGGAGTTTTGTTCCAGCATTTGTTGAGTTGTACAATAACCGATAAGTTAGTCCTTTTTAGTGTTTTTTTTTTCTTCGTGACAAGACTATATATAGAGTGTTATGTTATTCATCATTTTGTATGACGAAAAGGTCAAATTCGGCGGTAACGCTGTGACAGCTGCTTGAGAAAAAAAAAAAAATCTATTCTTTATTCTAGTCTATGAAAAAATAAAAATCTCTTAGCAGAGTCCAAATAATTCAATGTAGCCTATTCAAATCCAAGACATTGGAATTAGCTGTCTTTTCAGTTAAAGTTTACTTGAAAAGGGATGTAATAGGAAAATCTAGGTACCCACGACTTAGTCGCTTAAAGAGGCTTGAAGACCCGATGAAATGCGTTAATTCGTTCTTCAGCTATTCACGAGTTATCGGTTTTGAAATAGTGCAATTTCCCGGTGGTTTGTGGTACCTCTATCTGCTTGTGTTCGTGTTGTATGCTTGACGGAAACGATTTACGAAAAATATGTGTTCACGCAATCAGCCACCTTCCTCTAGCTGATCACTGACCACTGAAAAGCCGTGTTTGTATTTAGTTTCAGATTTTCCGCGTCATAGTAGAATTTTGCGTTGTGAGGACGGCCGTAGATATTCTGAACGTCATACTAGAGCAAATCGTGAATAATAAAAATAAATCCTTTAACACAATCAAAATGATGCAGTGTAGTGATTTAAACGATACAAAAATAAGTTGGCTTTTCAGTTAAACCTTAAGCTTTCACCAAAGTATCTTATCACCAAAGTACGGAACTTCAAATCGCCGTCGACAAGTATCCACCTTATAGCTGGAAAGAAGAAGAAGAGACAGGTGACTCCAAAATAAAAATGCAGAAGAATCTCTACCCTTTCGACGACCCAGTCGAACAGCAAAAACAACAGCCCTGACCAAAATGAAATCACACCACCATCTTTCTCTAACTAATTTTCAGAGAAGAAGTTCACAAAATCAGATATTTAAGAAAGAATCTTTAGTTGTTAAGCTCATTTTCCAGCTTGAGCCTGAAGAGGACACTTGCCAAGAAGGGCAGAAATATAGCTCTAAAATAAAACGTAGCTGACACATCCGTTTTGCACCGTCAAATATGCTTTAATACTGCTTTAAAGACCGTGTCTGGTCTGGGAGTCTTGTAACATTTGAGAGTGTCCTGTTACAGTTCGTTGCGTTTCCTACATGGCATTCGGTCGTCCTGAAAAATAATCCCATAAGAATTTAATATATTGGTAGACAAAAACTGAGCCTCGTTTTTGCTGCATGCTGCAGGTCCACTTCTCGGCCGATTCAGGACTGATTCTTTCTACATCCGTTTTTGCACTTCAGCGCTTCCGAAGAAGACGGCAGCACTTCTCAAGAATCACGGACTTGCTCCCCGACCAAGTCCGTGCTTCCCTGCAAGATACTGCAGCGCTGCCGCTTCAACCAAGAAGAAAGTGAATCCAAAAACGCATATTATGTAAAAGCAAAGAAGTGCTGCAGCAGCGATGCGGCAGCGCTATTCCAACAAAAACGAGGCTCTGGTGTTGAATAAATTACCACCAATCGCCGCCCGCCCGACCCTACAACGGTTGTCGACGACAAGATGCAAAGCCGAAGATCAGTGAAAGTTCAACCATCTCAGCGAAAGGGCGTACATACATGGAGTCCTCTGCCTGGTATGGCTATCAGGGCAAAATAGCACAAGACTTGACAAAATACTCTATTTTGACGAAGTCCAAAACACGCCAGTGTTCAGGAAAAAGGAGTAAGCGTCTCCGCAACGACTCAAATCCCGTGTCAACCAGTCATGGCGATCTTTGAGAGCAGATGTGACACCACTTCTGCCTTTCTTCCGCTAGGTACCCGGAGAGGTCGGAGAGTTTGCATCGGCAAGAAGAGATAGTCATCAAGAGTATAAATGTGACTAAGTCCAAAACACGTCAATGATCCTCAGGAAGAAGGAGTAAGCATGTACGTAACGACTCAAACTCACGACTCGAAGCCTGTGTCAACAAATCACAGCGATCTCTGGGAGCAGATGTGACACTATTTCTGCCTTTCTTCCGCTAGGTACCGGGAGAGGCCGGAGATTGTGCATCGGCAACGAGAGAGTCATCAAGAGTATTGACATACACTCTAATAGCAGCGATACTAGCACCACTAGCGATAGAGAACGTCCCTAATGAAACTCATGCCGCCGCTCACCAGCGCTGGCTCCGATAACTTCATATTCTGAAGATAGTGACAAAATGAAACAGCCTCTATTGTTTCCTTGGTACCGCACCTTTGCTTTACTAGAAATTTGTAAGCCCTGAAGTTTGTCTCGCTTTAAGTGCCGCAAGCTTAGTGTGCGGCGGTACTAACATGCCCGTTTTCAAAGCATTGAAAGCATCGGTCTTGGCGCTACTCCTTAGTTGTGTTGCGAGAGCAACACTTTGGTTTTGTCCTCGTTTTTTTTTTTTTTTTTTTTTTTTTTTTCCTATGACTCCGATTTCATTTTATTCCTGGTAACTGGGAAGGGTCTAACCTGTGCGGTTTTTACGGAAAGTGTGGACCTTAGGCCGGATTGATGAATATGACATTACATTTTGGAAAGCTCCGTAGAACTCTTGCCTGGGGCCAATAAGGATGGTTTTCGCTTGTCATCGAGCCAGAGCCTACGGTTTGCGAAGTGAAGTGGAGTTGTATAGCCTATGTCGGAGAGGACCATCTCAAGTTGTGTAGCGAACCTTTCGTTTCATCAAACCATGTTTCTGCTTTCGAGTGGAAAGCTCCGTTCTAGCACGCTAGCAGGCAGGCACCAGTTTCAAATTGAAGATGGACTAAAATCTATAAGTGTTAAATATATGCGGCAGTTACCCGGCCCCACAGCCAACATATCTTCTTTGAGTGATAAATAGAAAAATCTACAGAGACAAAAAAGTGGCTTTTTCCCACGGGTCCGGAAGTGCTGCCATCTATTGTTTCTGTCCATGTCTGTGACGATTCCAGCTGAGTTTATAATTTTTTTTTTTTGCACTTGGGTTTGCGGTAGAGTAACGGTATCAGATGTGCCCCTTAAACTTTAAAAGTTCTCTCATTGCTAAAGAAACTAGAGCTTATCCTTTGCTCCTTTCTAAGTCGTGACGTTAGAAAGTTGGCCTACGGCAAAAAAGTCAACTTTTGAACTAAGACAGGTAGAATTTTTTTTTCGACGGCAATCGATAGCCACTGATGAGCTGATCAAAGTATATGTCATCCATTTTTTGGTACAAAAATTCCTTCATGAGACACACCAGTTTGAAAATTTCAAAGGGGTTGACAACTTCAGTAGTAAGGTACATTGAAACCAAAAATAGGCGATAGCAGTTATGAGCCATGTAGGGGACTTTTAAGCAACAGTCGACTGTTAGCTCATAATCATCTTCGGTAATGAGGGCCTTGCAGCTTTTGCTAGTTGGTGTACCTATTATTTGTTTCCGGTGTATTCGATGGTAAGAACAATTTGGTTCCATTTGTGTACGCGATTTCAGCTGAGTTTATCATTCGTTTTTTTGCACTTGGGTTTGCGGTAGAGAAATGGTATCAGATGTACCTCTTAAACTTTAGAAGTTCTCTCATTGCTAAAGAAACTAGAGCTTATCCTTTGCTCCTTTCTAAGTGGTGACGTTAGAAAGTTGGCCTACGGCAAAAAAGTCAACTTTTGAACTAAGACAGGTAGAATTTTTTTTTTCCACGGCAATCGATAGCCGCTGATGAGCTGATCAAAGTATATGTCATCCATTTTTTGGTACACAAATTCCTTCGTGAGATACACCAGTTTGAAAGTTTCAGGGGGTTGACAACTTCAGTAGTAAGGTACACACTGAAACCAAAAATAGGTGATACCAGTTGTGAGACATGAGACAGATGGTAAGCAATTTTGGAAGTGGGTGAATAAGTCGCTAGTTGATAAGGGTGAGGTCCCTCAGTTGGGGCCACAATCTTGGGAGAGGTATTATGAGAGTAAAGGGATGAAGTTGGAAACGGTATTTAGTGAACAGTGGAAAGAGAAGGTAAGGGAGAAGGTATGTTACCCGTTGACAGAGGAAGATTCCAAATTACTAGCTCCAGTTGAGGAGGCTGAAGTTTGGAATGTTATGCGTAAAATGAAAGGAAATTCTGCTCCCGGTCCGGATGGTATTCCGTTGTCTGTGTGGCGATGGGGTAAGGTGGTGGTTGTGCAGGTGATGGTAGCCTTGTTTTCTAGTTTGATGGTGAATGCTACGTGGCCGATACAATGGACAACCTCTATAGCGATACCATTATTTAAGAAGGGTAGTAGACAGCTGCATGATAACTATAGATGCATCCATTTGGGGAATGCTTTTGCTAAAATATTTGCTAAATTTTTAGATTCTAGACTTTGTAGATGGTTGGATCACAAGGAATTAATGTCCTCGGTACAGGCTGGTTTTCGGAAGGGTTTTAGTACGATTGACCAAATGTTTATTTTGCATTGTTTAGTTAGTAAGTACACGGGGAAAGAAAGGGGTAGATTATACGTGGTATTTTTAGATTTGAAGGGAGCATTCGACAATGTTAAGAGAGATCTATTGATGGAGGAGTTATTGAAGATTGGTTTACCGAATGCGTTTGTACTAATTTTGGTTTCGATGTATGAAATGACTAAGTTTGTAGTGAAGGTGGCAGGTAAATTTTCTAGATCATTTTTTCTAAGCGTAGGGGTTAAACAAGGGTGTTGCCTATCTCCTAAATTGTTCTCGCTTTACATTAATGATTTTCATGAGTATTTGTTACATTCTGGTGCGGCGGTGGTAAGTCTGGATATTTGTCAGTTATGTGCCTTGTTGTTTGCGGACGATATGGTGCTATTTGCGGATTCGCCCGAAAAGTTGCAGTTTCTGTTGGATAGGACCCACGAATACCTCCGAATGAAAGACTTGTGTTTGAATGTGAGTAAGTCTGTAATGATGGTGTTTAGAAAGGGGGGAAGAGTGAGTGAAAGTGAGAGTGTGAAGTTTAATGGAGAGAAAATAGGGATAACGGATGATTTTGTTTATTTAGGTGTTCGGTTTTCGTATAATGGTAAGTTTGGTAAACAAATAGAAGCTAGCGAGAGAAAAGGGAAGCGTTGTGCGTATGCGCTTGCTGGAAGCCATTTAGGGGATATTAAGGATATTAAAATGCATAAGCAGTTATTTTCAACTAAAGTAGTATCAGCTATGCATTATGGATCCGAGATTTGGGGCTTCCATAAGGGGGATAAGCTAGAGAGTGTACAGTTACAATATTTTAAGAGGGTATTAGGGGTTAGCGTGAGAACAAATAGCCTAGTAATTACAGGGGACTTAGGTTTAGGGTTGCTCCGGAATAGTAGGTTGGTAGCAATGATAAGATATTGGGAGAAGGTGACGAGTTTGCCAAGGGTGAGAGTTTTGAAAGCGGCGTATTTGGAAATACTTGGGGGCAAGAAAAGGGATTCTTGGCCTCAGCAAATTAAAAAAATATTGGATGATTGTGGGTATGGTGGTTTGTGGTGTGATGGAGTGGGACCAGGTTACCCCCTAGGTAAGGTAGCTAAGTTAGTGAAAGATAGGCTAAGAGATCAGGAGATTCAGAGGTGGCATGGGGGCGTATCAGAGCACCACTCTCTGAAGTTGTATGGTATGGCTAAAGAGACATGGGGAGAAGAATTATATTTTAAGTTGGGATTGGGGGGGACAGAATTGAGGTGGATGGTGAGTCTTAGGGCGGACGCTCTTCCAGTGGGGATGCGGAGAAAGTATATTGGTCGAGAGAGGAATGGTACTGGTCCTTATTTTTGTCCGATGTGTGGTGTTGAGGGGGAGGATGCGGTACATTTGATGTGTTATTGCGAGGAGTTGAAAGGATTAAGAAAGGAAGTGTTTGGCCGGGAGGTTTGGGATGAAAGGGAATTGACTTCGATTATGGGAAGTAAGTGTTTTGGTGATCTCCGAAGGCTGGGTAGATTCCTGAAGATAGCTATGACCCACCGCGAATTATTTTTATAGAAGTTGATTTTTGGTTTGTTTCGGAGTGTATGATATTTTGTTTGTTGTTATTTTTTTTTTTTTTATGTTTTCCGCCATGGCCCTTGGGCTTTTTTGGAATTAAATTCATTCATTCATTCATTCATGTAGGGGACTTGTACGCGGCAGTCGAGTGTTAGCTCATAATCATCTTCGGCAATAAGGGGTTTGCAGCTTTCGCTAGTTGGCGTACCCGTCATTTGGTGGTAAGAACAATTAGGTTTCCAATTGTAAGACATGCAAGGGACTTGTCAGTAATAATAGGCTGTTATGCTACAAAAATCTTCAGCGATGAGGGGTTTGCAACTTTTGCTAGCCGGTGTACCCATTATTTTTATCCGGTGAACTTGATGTCTATCACGGGAAAGGGACTTGTCAGTAGAATCGGTGCACGAGGGGCTAGAAATTTGTGCAAATTGTTGCACATTGTATTCGATTTATATAAAACTGACGGTAAGAAAGTTTGTATCGATGGTCTCTCACTGTATCCTAGGATTTACTGTTTTCGCAACGGGTACAAACGATAATGTAAAATAAGGTAGTTTCGTAATAATTAATAGTGTCATCTATGGTATTTTAATCCTGAAAAGTTACGGATAGCTTTATAATACCAACTAGATTATATAGGATATTGTTCCAAGTTTTCATCCGTCACGATGTCTACGATTGAAAAGGATAAAGTTCAACTGACTGCAAAGTCAATTTAGTCCCTTTTTCCGATATTCTTTTGTTGTGGTTAGGGCAATCGATGCCCTTGATGAGCTGATCAAAGTATATGTCATCCATTTTTTTTTAACAAAAATCCTTCATGAGATAAACCAGTTTGAAAGTTTCAAGGGGTTGACAACTTCAGGAGTAAGGTACACACTGAAACCAAAAATAGGCGATACCAGTTGTGAGACATGTAAGGGACTTGTAAGCAACAGTCGACTGTAAGCAACAGTCGACTGTTAGCTCATAATCATCTTCGGCAATGAGGAGTTTGCAGCTTTTGCTAGTTGGTATACCTGTTATTTGTATCAGGTGTATTAGATGGTAAGAACAATTTTGTTCCCAAAAAGCCAAAACGGCTTTTATGCTATAATCATCTTCAGCGATGAGGGGTTTGCAACTTTTAATAGCCGGTGTATCCATTATTTGTTCCGATGAATTTGATGTCAATCACGGGAGAGGGACTTGTAAGTAAGAATCGGTTCACGAGGGGCTAGAAATTTTTGAAAATTGGTGCACATTGTATTCGATATCTGTAAATATGACGGTAAGAAAGTTTGTATCGATGGTCTATCGCTATAACCGAGGATTAACTGTTTACACAACGGGTACAAACGATACGGTAATCTAAAACAATAAGGTAGTTTTGTAATAATTAATAGTGTCATCTATGGTATTTTAGTCCTGAAACGTTACGGATAGCTTTATAATACCAACTAGATTATATAAGATATTGTTCCAAGTTTTCATCCGTCACGATATCTACGATTGAAAAGGATAAAGTTCAACTGACCGCCAAGTCAATTTAGTCCCTTCTTCCGATATTGTTTTGTTGTTGGTTTTACAACGCTAAAGAACAGCTTTTGATCATGTGATTATTCTTTTTAGAACATACCGTTTTAAAAGCTTCGATAAGTTGACAATTTCAGCATTTAACCGACAGCGAAGAAACAAAACCAAAGTGTTGCTCTCGCAACACTTTAGTCGGCGAAGCCGGACAAAGGTTGCCGCAACACTTCACGTTGCCCCGGCAACGTAGGTCTAGTTTTGTTTTGTTCTGCTACAGATATCTGTATATTGCTGGGTGGAGTTGGGTTTTCAGAAGCTAGGAGTTTGTTTTTGTATATTTGTTTGTCTTATTTTGAATTTCATGTTTATTTATTTTTCCCTGTTGATAGACCTTTTAAAGTCTCACTTTATATCGTTGAAGACTGTTAAAAGTGCCAGATTTCGGTAAGATACGGAAGCACATATGTAGAATCAGCATGCAAGAACTCGACCTAGACAATTATACTGAATTTTTCCGGAAATGACGAATTTTCAGCTTCCTATATAGCCTAAGTGCAGATTGGTTCGGCATGTCATTTATTTAAAGGACCTGTCTTACGTATAATACTAACGCAACCTACTTCCATAATCACTCCATGCCATTTCGTACCGTGCATTCTAACCCCCTCTAAGAAAACGACGCTGATTTTCTCACTTGCCATGTTTTGCTACCTTCGATGTGTATCACGCCGTCGACGGTTGTCTGTGAGAAGTTTTTAGTTTTTCTATCAGAAAAAACGGCTGTGTAAATTGTTTCCCTGTTTCCGCTACAAGTCAACGGGTCTCGGGAAAGGCTTAAAACAGCCACAACCGTGGTTTTGTTTGTTGAAAGCACAGCATAGTTTTAAAGTATTCAAATATTTTTAAATACTGTAAGTCGATGAGTAAATAGTGCGAGGGGTCCTGTAAGTTCGAAGTGATTATCCTACTAATTTTTTCGGTGTTTCTTAACCTTGTTATGTTCTCTTTCAGATATATTTACAAGCGTTGTCGTTTCCTTGGAAACAAACTGGCATCTCAGGTGTTGACCCTGGCCTTCCTGGCTGTCTGGCATGGATGGCACAGTGGCTATTACATGTGCTTCCTTATGGAATTCATTATTATGAAGTGGGAGAAGGATGTAAGTATCACTTTGAGCGTGTTCCACCCTACTTACCGTAGTTACTACGCATGACGTCACGAATTCTGGCTTTGTGCCGTCAAGGCTGGAACGATTTTTCTATTTTACAGCAGGATATCATGCCACGGGATAGTCCGACCAATCACGTTACAGAGATGCGTAGTTACTACGCTCCCGAGCATGGTAAGCAAATCGTAACTATTAGTTAGTATTTCGAGAAGGTTGGAACGGTCAGCAGTAGTAACTTTTCATGAGGATGGAACGAAAATAGTAACTATTGTTAGAAGGGTGGAACACGCTCTTTAATTCAGCAAAAGCAGTCCGTTATAACAAGACAGCTGATTCTTTGAGAGCTCAATTGTAAGTATATAACGGATAACTAATATTAAACGTTAGTGGATGGGAGAAATCTAAGTCAGTTCAGTTCGTTCTTTTACACTCCACGTCTGAGCGCTTGCGCACTTGTTTTGGGTAATTGCAGATACCTGAAAACAAAATACAGAACATAGAAATAGTCAGCACATCTGAATTAATTTTAAATAAAAGTAATCGTGTACCAAGAGAGTTAACTTCAGGTACACAATGACCTACCAGTTTAGTCAATAACGATACGATAGATATTCATTAAGCCCAAGCTTACTGCGAATCATATTTGACGGTGCAAAACGGATAAGTCAGCTACATTTTATTAGAGCTATATATCGGCCCTTCGTGACAAGGGTCCTCTTCAGATAAATATTCTTTGAGCCCAAGCTGACTTTGAAACATTTATTCAAACAATGTTTTCAACGGATACGTCAACTACTATTCTTGATCAGCGATATTTCGGCCCTCCTTGGCAAGGGTCCACGTCAGCCCGTATTCCTTCTTTATACATTATTTGAATATATGTTTCAAAGTCAGCTTGGGCTCAAAGAATATTTAATGAACGACAGCCCATGGGTCCTTTATATAAGAGGTTTTTCCGCAGGTTATATGTTTCCCGGACATTTCCGAGTGTTTGTTCACTCGACCAAGAAGTTGAAACTCCCGGAAACGCCGTTTTGTCTGTTTTTAGGCGTAATTTCAAATGCTTGAAAATAAAAACAAAAATCCAGACAAGATCTTATTTATATAACATAAGGCATACGTCCCTGCCATTCTGTAAAATAAAGATCCTCAGTTTTATATTTATCTGCTTGATGAAGTGGGATTTTTTGTTTCATTTCCCGCCAAATCCAAGCCACAAAATCGAAAATCACCTCGAGCGTTCTTTGCCAAATTTTAGCCACAGTGCGAGCCACATAAACCTTATTTCTATGTTCAAAGTACAAGCCGGGCTCTTTGAAATTTTTCGAAGTCCGAAGTAGGAGCCGGGTTTGTTGGTGAATTTAACATTGCAATAGAAGCCTGGTTCGTTGACTGAAATCATAACAGGGATCCTGCCTCAGAACAGAGATCAAGACTTAAGGAGAAGAAGATGAAAACCAAAAGAACAGGGATCCTGGCTTTTTGTCTTTCGGGAACAGACTTTAGGATTTTAAGAAGATTTTAGGAAGATATTAAGAAGATAATTACCCCATTACCCCTCGTTTGCTTTGGTTTCTTGTTTTGTGAAGTGTTTGTTTTGTTTGTTTTATTGATACTCCGCTTTGATTTTTCTTTGCTGGTCAAAAATATATTATTATTATTATTCTAGGATCCTTAGGAATTTTTTTGTTTAGGATTTCATTAATAATTCTTACAAACAAATCAGAATTAGTGAAGCGTCGTTTTTGCTTATAAGTCGTTTAAAAGTTACATCAATCGTTTAAATCTTTAGTGCCCTAATTTGATGTTGACATTGCCAGTGCTACTTATTATAATATTACGGCGCAGTAAGCGGATTGATTGATTGATTGATTGAATGGTCGTGGAAACTCCCTTTTTGATTTATCTTCGTGGGATCACAGAAAAACGACTATCCCCTAGTGAATAAGTCGATTTTTGTATTTTTAGGCCGAATTCATCATCTCCAAGAATCCGAGCCTTCAGGACTTCCTGAACCGAAAACCGGTGAAAGTGCTTACATACGTTTTGGGCAAACTGTACTTCCTCGCCTTTATGGGATATTCGCTTGCACCGTTCGTACTGCTCAAACATGAAAAGTGGCTGCCAGTATACCAGTCCACGTACTTCTGTGGTCACATTTTATTCCTGTCTTTAGACCTAGTGTTGCCCCTATTCGGGTCGTTCCTGGTCCCGAGAAGAAAGAAGGACGAGTAGTAGTTGGTTCAAAGATAGTACAATTTTAGTGAGGCCTACCCAGTCCGGTAGTTTCGCGAGTAATGTCGTGGAGGTGCCTATGGGGATGAGACTAAACAAATAGTTTTATTGCTAAGCGGATTCAGTTGCTTATTTCAAAAAAATATTTGATGGTGAAATGGTGTTAAAATGTTCTTAAAGGACACCTGAACAATGAAACCATACTTGAACACACCATGGATAATGCATTTATAGACATGGCCACGGAGAGCATTCTTTGAGCGTGACGTTTTTAAAATAGGGATGTTCATTTCTGGAGGTTTGCACATGCAGACTCCAAGACAAAAAGCGCAATTCATTCAAATATTGTACAGCACTGTCCGGATGGTATTGGAATTTCTTCTAGATATATGTTTGGGCTTAACTGGTTAAAGAATATTCCAGAAGAAGGGTTGATTGGAGACATTTGTTAATTTCTAAAATTGTTCGGTACTGAAATAAGGACAGATGCAAAATGGAGCAAAAATCATAGCTTGGAAACACTATTTCGTATTTGGATTGGGTTTTCTGTAGGCAATGTTAACGGAAGTCATACAGATAGGGACGATACTTGGTACTCTTCATTCAGGTGTCCTTTAAAGCAAGATGTTCTTAAAGCAGACTTATGGGCACATAAATGGTCGTTAAGTATATATTGGTCATAAACTTTAGAAAATAATATTTATTTAAATATAATTAGTAAGTGATACTTTTATTAAGGTATTTTTAAAGCACTTTTGGCAATTTGAAAACTTCTTTGATTGTAAAGAAAGGGATTTTTTTCAATAAGATTTGTTTCATACATTTGCTTTATAGTAGTCAGGCTCTTATGAGTACAAGTACCAGTCTACTACAAATCTCTGAGTTCTAGAAATTCCTTCATGACTGCGAATCATATTTGACGGTGCAAAATGCACTGAAAATGCCCTGAGTTTTGGATAAGACCCATTTCGGTATTGAGTTATTTTTTGAATTGTGTGGCTTAGTATTGATTAGAGTAGATTCCCGAGTGAAGTTGGCTACACAAAGGATCACAGCTATGTATAAATCAGCTTTCCGAAAGGTTACAAGCGACATTTTTCAGATTTTACAGAAACATTAAAAAACCTTTCCCTTTAAGGCCAAGAAGGACCTTAAAGTTTAACCGAAAAGAGCTACAACACGACAGTCTATTTACTCATCACGGATTCACTTGAATAGGCCCCAAAACCTGATAAAAATACGTTACTCCGTTTGTCCGCTGTCTACAGATAATGGATTTCATCGTAAATATTCTTTGAGCCCAAGCTGGCTTTGAAACATTTATTCAAACAATGTTTACAACGGATAATGAACTTAATTATTCGTATTTGTGGTACCTCTATGTACCTGTCTTTTTATGCTTGAATATTTACCAACTAACCAACTGAATTATTAAGCCATTGCCGAAAATAAGTGCCCGCTTGTCGTCTTTAATCCTGCAACTGCAGGCTTGTTTTCAAATTTGAAATCTTCGCGTCTGGAGGAATTTTGGGTTATCATGCAAGCAGCGTACATTCTGAACTTTATTGCTAGATCCTCGGGTAAAAAAATACAAACTCCCTTAGATGGAAATGTTTCAGTGTATTCAAAGGTCAGATTTAAAAATAAGCAGTCTTTTCAGTTAAACTTTAAAGTCCCAGATAGAAAACTTGTGTATCTCCGTTCTGATTGCTCCGATAGGGCTGAAACCTCCACCGTACATTCAAGACTCCGCTGTGGGTAGGGCAGTGCAAAATAATCAATCAATCTATTAATTCGTTATATAACTTATCACTATTCTTTAAAGTTGAACCGAAGAGGGCTAAGATAGGTCATCTAGTGACCCTCACTTATTCATTTAAAGAGGCTTAAAGACCCGATGAGAATGTGTTACTTCGTTGCTCCGCTATTCGATTTTCAAATAGTGGAATTTCCCTGTTGGGTTTGTGGTACCTCTATGCGCTTGTACCTATGTTGTAGACTTGACGAAAAAGATTCATGTAAAAGAAGTGTCCACGCAGTGAGCTACCTTCCGCGAGCTGATCACTGGCCACTGAAAAGCCGCGTTTTTTTTATTGAGATTCAAGTTTTCCGCATCAGTAGAATACTGCGCTCTGAGGACGGCCGTAGCTATTCTGAAATTCGAACTGGAGCAATAGTGAAAAATGAAAAAAATCCCTTAACCCAATCCAGTTAAAGCAATGTATTCAGTTAAATTATCCAAAATTAAGTTGCTTTTCAGTTAAACTTTAATAAATATATGTATTCATCTCATCCGTTCTGTGGCCCGGTGCAATAGCGCAGTCGACGGAAAAGGCGGTAAAAATGGCCGGAAGATCATTCAGCGTTCTCGCGAATTACCTTTAAAAGTGGGTTTTCGGGCACTTGTAACCTAGCAACAAAACTAACTATCGCTTTCCGTCTCATCACATCAAAAGATTCATTTTCATTCTCTAAAAACATTTGACTAGCAGACTAACGTCGACAACATGAAAGGAGATGACAGAATGCGTTGTTCAAACAAACTTTTAGTTTACGCAGCGCCGTCTCAAGATAATTATCAAAAAGTGGGAGACAATGTAAATGCGTGCAATACGTCTTAAACAAAAGAATTCTCACCGACACAGTACAAAATTTAAAATTACGAGACAAGTGGTTCGCACTCACGCGATTCTAACCGGAAATTTCTGAATCGTCATGCAAATCATTGTCTAAAAAAATCCAAAGTACTTCACTTTGTGTACCCTCTTCAAGAAAAAATCACCAAGTCGAATAGTCGGAAATATCAGGTATTTGAAATGTTTGGGGATAAAAATCATGTAATTGAATCGTAGAATTGAAAATAGTGTCGTGCGACGCCCCATGATTTGCGCAAATCGAAGTGGCTGTAATCTGTTGTGATTTTTAATTCCGTTTTGAGAATAATATCGCTTATAACCTTTCGGAAAACACCGTCACAATATTCCCTAAGCACAGGCTGGCTGCAAATAGTATTTGATAGCTGCGCTAAACGGAAAAACGGCTGATAGTTTTTTCCAACGATATTTCGGCCCTCATTACCAAGGGTCCTCTTCAGTAATACTTTACAGAAGGGACTTGTACCGTGGCCCAAGTACCGTGAACACAAGGATGCGCAATTTCAACAGACAACTGTTTTGATTTTGAAAACTTTATGCATTCAATGTTACGCGTAACAAGTATTACCAGGAAGTCGAAAAACCGCCGAAAATGCACCTGATTTTTTTGTTGTTTTTTTTTTTTTTGCTTTTTTGGGTTCTTTCTGGCAATGCTTGTTCTGCATGCACTGTAAAAAAAAAAGCAGTATTTGCTACTGGGACTAATTTTGTCTCTACTGAGATAAGATTATTCCTAATTCAGACTAATCTTATCCCAGCAGAGATAACATTAGTCCCAGTAGCAAATACTGCAGTTAACTTTAATCCTTTGTCGGAGAAACTTTTTACAGTGTAACATAAGTTGCGCTTTTGCAGATACCATTGTATCTGATACCACGGTCTAAAGTCGTTTTTGCGTGGTATCTGATACCACGGTCAAAAGGCGTTTTTGCATTTATCGTGGTATCTAATATTTAGATACGGTCTGACCGTTGTAACTGATCGTGGTATCTGAAAAAGTAATCTCACTTTCATCATCACCAACAATAGAGCGTAGGGTTTTGTCGAATTGGTGGGAAAGAAGTTTGGCACTTAGTGATGTGACTGGATATCAATTTTTCTTTTGGGATGACTCGAAAAGCGCACTTTCGGCAATTGTCTTTTTTGCAGAGCAACTGCAGTATCAGATACCACTGTAATTGCAGATCGAGTTACCGTAGTAAAAGATACCATGGTATCTGCAAAGCGCAACTATTATTTATATTAGAGGACAGCTTGGCTTATTGACGGGTATACAGTGACAGGGACAGAATCGAAACCCAGGTTGGTGTTGGAGTGCGGATGAGGGTAGTCTACGGTAGGAATGTTTTTGTGAAACAATGAGTTGGAAAAAAAAAAGAAACTTTAATACTGCAGAAAGGAAGCATTCCAGCTTGCCTTGGAACAGGATCATACTTTATAAATAAACATCAGCAAAAGTGTACAGATTGCATAAGAATAAAAAATGGGAACCTAAAAACTAATGTTCCCCAATCGACTGAAA
The DNA here is from genome assembly GCA_023053575.1 of Branchinecta lynchi. Lineage (NCBI taxonomy): Eukaryota > Metazoa > Arthropoda > Branchiopoda > Anostraca > Branchinectidae > Branchinecta > Branchinecta lynchi. The sequence continues at coordinate 18,651,343 of JAKZAP010000010.1, read as the reverse complement.
CTGATTCTTAAGTTTGTCAGCATCGTTTTGGGAGGGTTGGATTGTAGATTGTGCACGTCTGGTCAGATCTCTTATTTATTCGAAGTATGTTCGCTTAGCTTGATATTTTGAAGTTCACCCTGTTAAAATAGTATGTGCAAGTTTTATTCAGCTGTTGTGGTTCTTGCGACACATTACAAACAATCCATTGTTAAGACCTAAATCCTGTTCAGACCTAGTTCTTGTTGTTTCCCTGAAAAGCCGTCAGTTTCTTCGAATCAGGTTCGAGGGGTTACCAACTTTCCAGCTCTTTGTGTCCACCCTTTCCGGGCAGTGGGCACGTAGTATGGCCTGTAGCAAAATCGAGAGTGGGCAATCCCTCGATCAGACCCATGTTCCACTAGCTGAAAGGACACGTTGTACTCATGATACTGATTCATCTTTGCAGTATTTTTGTCCGTTCTCGGCCCCGAGATTCTACACTTCATAAGTGTATCAGAGATGGGCGAATCCAAATTCGGATTCAAATCCAGGATTCGTCCTTTTGACCAGATTCGAATCCGGGTTTGAATCTTTTTCCTGTCAGGCTGTATTCGGACTCGGATTCCAAACCTCCAACCTTACGAATCCGCTGAAATTTCTAGTCTACATCCTTCAAGCTTCCGTTTCCCGATTTTTTTTACACGTTTTTTTCACTAATTTTTCAGTTTTTTACGACGAACCCAGTAATCTTATCACATCATCTGATTTAGAAAACAGCGCATTTTTTCACCTCCGATTTTAAACTATAACTTATGTACATAATTTAATTTCTGTTAAGGTCGGATTTGGAATCAGATTCGTACCTATATAGCCCTGGATTCGGATTCCAATCCTTTCATGATCAGATTCGGCCATCTCTAAAGTGTATCCTATCTCCTCTATTGGCGTGACACAGATTATACCGCTCGCCACGTTTGTTCTCTTTAAGTTACATATTAGGCTCCCGATCATTGTTTCCGAGAAGTTTATTAGCCAGAGGACCGGTTATGCTAATTTTGCCACGATTGTCGTCCAAGTCAAGGGACATGGAAAGAGGCTAAAAATACGACCCAGATTACGATTCTCTAAGGCATGAAGGGGGAGGGGGTTACCCTGCCCTGCTTGGACCGCCCCTGTCTGCGAATGTGCTGTTGTAAACACCGAGTCGGGCTTCCCATCCTGGTTCACGCCTGGTTGAAGCTACTGCGACATTTTCTGTGATATTTTAAGACTGGTGCCCCACAGAACGTGATTTTTTCCCGCTAATGAAGACAGACGAGGCGACGCAAATAAATTTTGACTGAAAAAATGGCGGGGCGCGAATTTCGTGGCCGGGGGACGCGAATTCGCCTTCTATGTGCACATACTACTGAACGCAAAACATTGCGTTTTGTGCTGTGTCGGACTAACTGGAACATCTCAACTGGTTTGATAAAACGGATGTATTTGTGGAGTGAGAAGAAAGAACAAGAAAGTTAGTTGACTTCCAAGGCTAAAAGTTGTTCTACCTTTCCTGGAAGAAGAGTGAAGAGTAACCAATAGCGTAAGTCTGATTTTTTTTTTTTTCATATTTTCTTCCTCGATTTCCTCCATTTGAAGTAATGAGATTTGAGAGCGGATATCTGGCTTTACTTCTCAGGCACTTGGTGGAATAGGTACGTACGTTAGTAGGAGAGTTCAGCACTTTTTTGGATTAGTATTTTTACCAGGCAAATTACTGCATGTTTTTGAATTTTAGCATGTTGCTAATGTCTTCCCTAGCTTAGGGAAAAAAATTCCTTCCGATTCCTATCCTACTATGAGCAAAAGTGGATCTGTTCAAGAAGTTGGTCAAAAGTGCCGAACCTGTCCCCCCCCCCCGTCCACGTTCGGCATACATCGGCCCAGGTTTAGCATGTAGCTTACTTGGTACTATAGGACAAATGGCGAACCATCTTTCAAGTAGTCTTGTGATGTCTAATTGTACTTTGGAAGAAAAAAAAAGCATACGTAGTAGGTAAGGGTAACTCAAAAGTCATACATACCTCAACATTCAGGATCTCCACTCCCGCACAATGGTCGGATGGGGGGACTGACTATTTGTAAGTCCAGTCGTTAATGTTCGAGCCAAGCTTCATCGTCCTAGCACATATGGAAGTACCTTAACTCGCGATCACCGGAATTCCCCCACTCCCTAGCTCCCCTCAGAGTTCCCGATCCTGCCCGGTTCTGACACTGATTTATCTAGGGATTATTCTTGTTCTTCCCACTAAGTTTCGCCCCACTCTAAGCGTGTCGCAAGATTTCCGGTGCCCCGCTCCGCCCCCCGCCCACCCATTGATCGCATCCGGTCCAGACTTGAAATGGCACACCTGGGACATGAGGTCTTTCAAATTATCAAGTTTTATTAAGATCCGATCACCCGGTCGAAAGTTACGCATACCTCAAGATTCCCCATTCCTCCACTCCCCCACGGTGGTCGAATCGGGGAACTGACTATTACCAAGTTAATTTGGCCGGATCTCTGGTATGTCTGCAAAGTTTTATCGTCCTAGCACTTCTGGAAGTACCCTAACTCGAGAACAGTGGACCGACACATGTGTATTTTGCTCACAAATTTTGTACTTTAAGGAATACACTTGTAAGCAAAACCCTTGAGGCAAATGCTCATGGGCCCCTGGGGACCTTGAATATATATCGTTTGGTCAAAAGTATTTTTTAACTTTTCAGCTAAGATACGCACTTCAAGGGTTCTAAAAATTCATTTTTGGGCAAAGCCCTTAAGGAAAAATGATCTTGGGCTGAGACCATCAAAATGTATATTTTGATTAAAAGTTTTTTTTTTTTACTTTACGGTTAGGATTAGTACTTTAAGTATAGATATTCCTTCAGCCCAAGCTGACGGCGAATCATTTTTGACGGTGCAAAACGGATAAGTCAGCTACATTTTATTTGAGCTATATTACGACTCTTCTTGGCAAGGGTCCTCTTCAGGCTCAAGCCGCTCCAGCTGGAAGATGAAATTGACAAGTTGACTTATCCGTTTTGCACCGTCAAATATAGTACTTTCAGGGATGGTCGGATCTGAGAAGTGACAATTTCTAAGCCAATCTTGTCAAGTCTCAAGTCTCTCATCGTCCTAGCACATCTGGAAGTGCCAAAACTCGCCATCACCGGAATTCTTGACCCTCCCCACTCCTCAAACCTCCCCCACACTGCCCGAACCCGATCCAGTTCTGTCACTGATATATGTAGGTATTGCAGTTGTTCTCCCAACCAATTTTCATCCCGGTCGCTCCGCTCTAATCGTGTCACAAGATTTCCGGTTCTCCCCCCCCCCCCTCCCCTCCAACATTCATGGTATCAGGCCCGGACTTTGAATAGGAAATTTGATACACGAGGTCTTTCCAAAAACCAAGTTCCGACCACCTGTTCAAAAGTGATTCATACCTCAAGATTCCCGGTTCCCCCTCGATCCCTCCAGTCCCCCCACTAGGGTCTGGTCGAGGAACTGACTATTTCTAAGCCATTCATGTCCATCCTTTAATGTTCAAGCCAAGTTTCGTCGTCCTAGCACTGGAAGTACCTTAACTCGCGATCCTCCGAATTCCAGACCCCCCTCTAACTCCCTCAGAGTGTCCAAATCCTGGCCTGTTCTGTCACAGATGTATCAAGGGCTTGTGCTTGTTCTTCCCACCAAGTTTCATCCCAATCGCTCCACTTTAAGCGTGTCACAAGATTCCCGCCCCCCCCCCTCCGACTCCCCACCCCCACATTCATCGGATCCGGTCCGGACCTAAAGTGGGACATCTGAGACACGAAGTCTTTCCAGGTCACCCGTTCCAAAGTTATACATTCCTCAAGATTCCTGATTCCCCTTCCCTACACTCCCCCCACGGTGGTCGGATCGGGGATGTGGCTATTTCCAAATTAATTTGGTCGAGTCCCTGATATGCCTGCCAAATTTTATCGTCCTAGCCCTTCTGGAAGTACCCTAACTTGAAAACAGTGGACCGACAGACCGAAAAGTGATCGGCAAATAGGATTTAGACATTGCTGAAGAAACGGTAAAGTCTTACGAACATTATTTTATTACACTGTATCCGCACTAAAGACAATTTCTCTGTTTAAGTGGCAGACTGGATACATGTCAAATCGTATAGTCTACATAAACATTAGGTTAAACTAGGAACTAGGTAGGAATTAAAAGTAAGGTTGATTAAAGACAAAACAGATTAGATGGAATAGCTGGAGAAGATCTCATAGTTAACAAATTTAGCAAAATGGCGATTGGACGAAAAAAAAAGCCGAAACAAGCTATTTTTTATTCCCGCTCAATGATGGAATGCAAATCTGGAACTTCAAAATAGTATGTAGCCTATGCACCTTACTGTTAAGCTACTAGAGCAAGCGGGGCCCACTTCCAGCAGGGGAGGATTGCGTGCCGAGCCAGGGCCTGGATATGAGTCCGAACCTGAGATCCTCGCAACCTTTCGGGAAAAAATAACTTTAGATGAAATAAACAATCTCAACAACGGAACACACCACATTGAGTCTGGATCAAGCATACCCAACAGGCACACATTTTATGCCGACTTTTCACTTTTTGTGGATCCAAAAATTTGCATGTGAACGGTTTAGAACAATAAATATTCTTTGAGTCCAAGCTGCCTTTGAAACATATATTCAAATAATGTATATAACGGATATGTCTACGATTTTTTGTCAGCGATATTTCGGCCCTTCTTGGCAAGGGTCCTTGTCAGGCTGTCAATCTTCTGGGTTAACCTCGGGGAAAGAAACAAACCTGTTATTGTCAAGAAGGGCCGAAATATCTTTGAGCTGACGTATCCGTCATATACGTTATTTGAATATAGGTTTAAAACAACTTATCTCAACATAAATTTCAAAATTCAACAGAGATCATCAAAGTTACAAATAAACATCTGGAACAACTGAGACAATGTTCGAGCCATACTTTCATAATTTTTGGAGATGGCTCGTCTTTAAAGAGATGGCTCGTCTTTGAAATAGAAATACAAACCTACCCCCTGCCGATCGTGAGCCCTATTCCCTTACAAGTGCATTCAGGGTCATCACGTTTGGGGGGGACGCCCCCACTCCAATCTCGTCGGTAAAAAATAACCGAGTCGGCGCGAAGCGCCTCAGTTTTTCTTAAAACAAGCCCTTCTTGGCAAGGGTCATCTTCACGCTCAGGCTGGAAATGAAATGAATTTCATTTCCAGCTTGAGCGGCTTGAGCCTGAAGAGGACCCTTCATTTCATTTCCAGCCTGAGCGTGAAGGTGACCCTTGCCAAGAAGGGCCGAAATATAGCTCTAATAAAATGTAGCTGACTTATCCGTTTTGCCCCGTCAAATATGATTCGCAGTTAGCTTGGGCTGAAGGAATATCTAAAACAAGTCGATTTTTTTTTCTTGGAAACAGTCGATTTTTCCTCAAAACAGTCGGTTTTTCTTCAAAACAGTCGTTTTTTGTGTAAAGAAATTGGTAAAAAATTACCAGCCACTCGGTAAATGCTTTACTCCCCCCCCCCCAAAAAAAAAAACATTTTGGCTAGTAACGCCTGTAAGTGCATTTATCAAGATGGCAATAAACGGCTAGGCCAGAGCAGCGTCTGTCTAGCGGTCTATCTTGCGCCTAAGATATTTCAATATTGCTCACAGATGGCGAAGGAGGCCAATCTTTGAATCGATTTCCCGTATGTTGGTGACGTCATCTGCGAATTGTTTATAAAATAAAATATTTCCTTGAAGAGAAAGGAGGTCTTTACACTCTCCTGAAATGTGAGTAAAACTGTTTTATGTAGTTAGTTTGTCGGTGGGCTATCTCGGGTCGGTTAGCTACCCACAGGCTAGCTAAATGCAGTGCTTCCACTTCTCCTGATTTATCAGGAGATCTACGTTTTTTTAATGTCTCCTACTGATTTTTGAGTCTCCTGATCTACTGATATTTCGCTATTCTACCTACTTTTATCCTGATTTTTCGGAGCGGCTCATCACTGAAGCTAGAATCTGGATGGAAATATTTAAATTTGGCAGGAAAAAGCTAACTTGAAAAAAATCTCGCCTACAGCGCTCACTTTATGTGATCATAGCAGATCATAGGAAGTATTGACTAGACTACAGTAGCTGCTGCTGCCGGAACGTCGCTCCATCCGGTTTCTGGAACTTCCTAGAGTCTTGTATTTAATCCTCGGTAATTGATAGAACTTGTAAGCAGCTTGTAAGAGCATAAGTTAAGGTTTAGCCTAAAGGAGAAAACAAAAATGGATTTTGAAAATTTTCGCCTGTAGCACTCAATTTAATTTTTTCTTCTGTAAAATAGATAAAAGCTGTTACTACAGTCGTGCCCGGCAATATATTCTCAAAGTGGGATTCGCCAAAATGCTGTCTAATAGTTGGCTGATCCTTTTCATGCTGCCCTTTAATGTTACTCTTTCTACGTAATCCTTTCGGTTCCGTAATTTAAAGCCCAAATTCTCAGTTTCTAGGATCCAGTAAAATTTTTGAGAGATTTGGTAAAATTTTGGCTCTGCCCCAGTCTAGTACACTAGCCCCATTTCAGGCACGGTGCTAAAACGTCTAGCACCATGCCTGGGTGCTAGACGTTCAAGCACTGTACCTTGGATTTCATGTACGGTGCATGGATTCCAGTATACAGTGCATACAGAAAAAACACAGTTTCTGTTATCACAACTATGAATATTCCCCTCTTCGAAATTTAAACCATAAATGCAAATTTCCTCCTAATATCTCCTTATAAACTTCTGATTGCTAGAACTTCTCCTAATAAATCTCCTGATTTTTTGGATTACTGAATGTCCTGATTTCTCCTGATTTTTGAACTATGTCTACGTTTTTTCAAAATCCTGGAGTGGAAGCACTGGCTAAATGGCATCTCCTTGCCAGAAGAGCACAAGATTAAGACTAAGAAGAGGCCTTTTGCAGTCTATGGAAGCGTTTTCAGTAATTAGTTTGTAAAACTTCTCAAGAATGGGTATTTGCACATTGGTGTTAAACTCTTTGTTGTCTAAACATGCAACCGACTCCAGACAACTTAATTATGCTGACTTCAAATGCATCCAAACCAGAAATTGTCATGTTGTCATCTAAATTTTAGGTTACTGAGATTTTGAAGCATGGGTATGATGTGATTTCACGAGACGCGTGGAACTGGTGCTTAAAAAAATAACAGCATTTTCTTAAATTTGAAACAAGATTAAGAATACCGTAGGCAATTACCGAACTTAGTTAGGAGACCTAAGTTTTTGATATTTGTAATCTCATATTTATGCAATAGCACTAGGCTAGGCTAGGCTATTGTTTGTGTCTGGGTTTGAACACTTTGATTTTGAATGCCATAAAAGCTGCATTCGATTTGAGTCTAGCCTTGTTAGGTAAATGACTCAGCGGACAAGCATTGCAAAAAAAACGTAGTCGAGAGCAGTCGAGAAATCTACCTGAGACAGGATCAAAACTTGCTCGGAGAGCATGTGATCATTCACAGCGTCCTGTCTGACGGTGCACTGTCAATTGTCAGCTGACAGGACAAATAAAACGGCATCAAGCGGACAAGGCACTTCAATAAAACGGCATTTGGCTGACAGGAACGGGACAACTCTAAATCGAACGCGGCTAAAGCTTCAAGCTTTCGCTCATCGCCCAGCCACCCTAAAACAAACAAAGCCAACACATAGGGCGTTGGGCAGTTTTGGGGGCCAGATGCTTGAAACGCTGAAGCAAAAAAAGGAGGAACGATCACCAAATCAACACCCAGGTTCAAAGTGACGAAAAGTCTGATGACCTAGTTATGGCGTGATGTTAAGGGTGGCAGTGCCTGAGTCGCCTAAGAGAAAGATGGAAAAATGCCCATCAAGTCACGGCTGGTGTTGAAATTCACAAAAGGTAGAATGAGCTATATATGTCTGGGAGTTAGGTGGTAAGGGCGGCATTGCTTGAACACCCAATCTAAAAATGGGAAAACACCCACCAAATCACCGGCACCATTAAAATTCATGAAAATTTTGATAACCTAAGTATGTCCAGGCTTTGAGCAAGAAGGGGGACAGTGCTTGAAAGCAGTGTTAGAGTTGAACCAGCCATTATTAGTGCTTTTTGGAGCAAAAAAAAAAATATTTTTTGAAGGATGCAGGCCTTACCAGTGAAAACAGACCAGATATCCTTTTTGTGTTGCTGTAGGCCTAGGCCTAGATATTTTTTGTTATTCAGAAAGATATCTGTAATAACCGTTGATCAACAATCAGTCCAGAAACATCATTTAAAATTTCTGGAATGGTTTGATACATTTTAATTTGTGTGAACTGAAGGTGGGTATTTTTTCTTTTTTGGGATCCCAAAACGTAAGTGGAGGGATACCTATGACATCGCAAAAGTTGTCTTTCGGTCCGTCTGTCCGTCCGTCTGTATGCACGATAACTCTCGAAGGGAATGAGATATTTTGATGAAACTTGGTGTGAGGATTCGTTGGGTCGTCGGACCAGTCAAGTTCGTAGATGGGCTTTGTAGCTCTACATTTAGTGGTGGGGGAGGGGATTCAAATTAAGGGGCAAACAAAATATTTTGAAACAGCTAATGTGATAGTCGATTATGGGGTAAGAAGACATGCCGAACACGATGGTGAAAACCATTTTGTCATCGGACAAGTAGTTCAACCGGAATCCGGACAAAACCGGAAAGTTTGTTGAAAGTAAAAGTTATATTTGAAGTTGATTAGATGTTCGATTTAGGGATAGGAAGACATGCTGAAGACGATGGTGAAAACTATTTTCTCGACGAACAAGTATTTCGCCCGGAATCCGGCCCAAACCGGAAAGTTTGTTGAAAGTAAAAGTTTTATTTGAAATTGATTAGATGTCCGATTTAGTGGTAGGAAGACATGCTGAAGACGATGGTGAAAACTATTTTCTCGACGGACAAGTATTTCGCCCGGAATCCGGCCAAACCGGAAATTTTGTTGAAAGTAAAAGTTTTATTTGAAGTTGATTAGATGTTCGATTTAGAGGTAGGAAGACATGCTGAAGACGATGGTGAAAACTATTTTCTCGATGGACAAGTATTTCGACCGGAATCCGGCCCAAACCGGAAAGTTTGTCAAAATTAAAAGTTTATTTGGAGTTGATTAGATGTTTGATTTAGGGCAAGAAGACATGCTGAACACTTATGTGAAAACAATTTTCTACCCGGACATGTAGTTCGCCCGGAATCCGGCCAAAACCGGAAAACTGTTGGAAGTCAAAGTTTTATTTCTAGTTGATTAGGTAAGCGATTTAGGGGTAAGAAGAGATGCTGAGTCCCTGTATGACAATCATATTTTACCCGGACATATAGTTCGACTGGAATCGGAAAATTTGTTTATAAGCTAAATTTCTGTTTGAAGTTGATTAGAGGTTCATTACTGGGAAAAGAAGATACCCTGATTTCGTCTTTGAGCTTTCTTTTTTCGCCGGACAAGTAGTTCTGGAGTTCGGCCGGAACCGGGCAATTGGCAGAAGTGGCAGGAAGTTTTCTTCACAACAGATATGACTTATAGGGGTAAACACACATGCTGAATCCATATCTGAACTTGGTTTTCTCAGGTGATTAGCTATTTGGACTTAATCTGTTTCTGAATTTTAATTGTAAAAATGTTCAAGGAGTCTGGCGATGACTTGATCTGGCTAAGGCAAGACCCGGTTGTCCGGATCAGATATTGAATTTTTGGGATCCCATCGAAACCTTTGGTCTTGTTTCTTGGGCGATTCAAGCACTGGCGCCCTTACCCCTTAAACCCGACATAGTCCATCCAAATTTTTTTGAAGTTTGACGTGGGTGGTGATTCGGTCGGCGTTTATAGCTTTTGCAGAAGCTCGTTTGTAGCTCATCCAGCTTTGTCACTGAAAACTGGCATTGTGTCAACCTAGCTTAAGGATTATTCTCGTGTGCAGGGGGGGGGGGAGATCGATTTGGTGGGAGTTTCTCCATTCAAGCATTGGCGGTTCAAGCATTGCCGCCGTTACCAACCAACGCCCAGAATAGTTAGCTCATCAAAATTTTTGAGTATTTTCGGATGGGCTGTGGTTTTATGGGCGAATCTTCATCTTTTGCTTGGGCCTTTCGAGCACTGCTGCCCTTTCATTCTATGTTCAGTCATAGTTAGCTCATCCGAATTTTCTCGAATTTTAATTTGGGCAGGGCTTTGGTAGGTGTTTGTCCATTTTTCGACTAGGCATTTCAAGCACTGTGGCCTTTACTGCCCGACGCCCAGGCATAGCTCATCCAGCTTTGTGCACTGAACTGAGTAATCCTCATTTGCAGGGGCGGTGACTTGGTGGGCGTTTCTCCGTTTCAAACTTTTCACTTTTCAGTCTGTCTGTCATGCCACTCCGAGTTAGGAGACTTCCAGAAGTACTAGGACGTTGAAACTACGTAGGCATATTAGGGACCCTACCAAACTAACTTGGAAATAGTCACTTCCCCGATTCGACCACCGTGGGGGGGGGGGGTTGAGGGAGGGGGAATCCGGAATATTGACGTATTTTATACTTTCGAACGTGGAATCGGATCTCAATGAAACTTGATATTTGGAAAGACCTCCTGTCTCAGATGCCACACTTCGTTCGGAATGGATCCGGTGACCTTGGGGAGTCGGAGGGGGGAACCGGAAATTGTGTGACATGTTCAGAGTGGATGGTTTGAGATGAAGTGGGTGGGAAGAACAAGCATAAGCCCCAGATATATAGTTGGCAAGACCGGGTCGGATCCGAGCACTGTGGAGGGAGGGTTCCCGAAGTCCGGTTATCCCGAGTTAAGATGCTTACACATGTGTTAGAACGATGAAACTTGGCAGGCGTGTCAGGGACTCAACAACTTTAACTTAAGAACAGCCATTTCTCCGATTTGACCATCGTGGGGGATGGGAGCGAGGTGGAATCCGGAATCTTGAGAAATGTCCAAATTTTGAACGGGTGATCAGATCTTAATGAAACTTGATATTCGGAAAGAACTCATGTCTCAGATGTCCCATTTCAAGTGCGGACAGGATCCGATCAATGTGGGGGAGTCTGGGGGGAATGTGACACGCTTAGAGTGTAGCGATTGGGATGACACTGGGTGAGAAGAACAAACGTAAGCCCTTGACACAACAGTAACAGAACCGGACCGGATTCAGGCACTCTGGGGGAGTTCGAGGGTGATCCCGAATTCCAGTGATCGTGATTTAGGTACTTCCAGGTGTGCTAGGACGGCGAAACTTGGCTTGAACATCAGAGACTTGACAAGATTGGCTTAGAAATTGTCAGTTTCAAGATCCGACCATCCATTAAAGTATTCTCTTCACCACAGAGTACAAATAAAACTTTTAAGCAAAATCTACATTTTTATAATCCCCATGAGCCCATGATCATTTTTGCCTCGAAGATTTTTGCTTAGAAATGACTTTCTAGCACACTTAAACTGCGCATCTTAACCCAAGAGTAAAAAAAAAAAACTTTTGACCAGACCAGATATATACATGGTCCTAAAAGGCCCAGGGGCATTTTTGCCTCAAGGGTTTTGATAACAGATGAATTTCTAGCACCCTTAGTGCACATCATCACAGCCAAATGCAACAACAAAAAAATGCTTTTTACCAAACTATACGTTCTCTGATTTCCAAGGGTCCATCGTTATTCTTATCTCAGGGGTATTCGTTACAAATGGTCACAAACAAACCCACGAATTGGTAAATTTCTACTTTGATCCTTTTACCAAGCTTTGCAAGTGCCATATGAGCTTCTAGCTCTTGTTGAATCTGTAGACTAAGAGCAGCCAGCGAGGTGATGGTTTATAAACCATCCTAGGGACAATCGGTACTACGCTAGCTCCTTTATCACATGAAATCACATTTTTAAGTCACAACTGTATGGTATTCGAAAAGAATTTAAACAAAACCCATAATGTTGCTGCTAGAGGGTGCAAAAGAAACTGGGCCAAAAAAAGCCAAAGGTTGAAAAAAAAATACAATTTATAGTTCTAATTTAATTTATTCTGGGCAACTTTATTTATTTGGACTTAGTTCTGCTCAGTGCTGTGTAGCCTATCATAGAATTTGCTTGGTTGGAACTTCAACATACAGGATTTTCCATCACTTTTTCAAACTGTCTCACTTCTCACTTGTACAAAAGACTGTCAGAAACATCTTGAAAGAAAGACATACTCTACTTCTTTTTTATTCAAGTTACAGTATTCAGTAACTTAAATTTACGAAAAATCTGTATTCCTGGACTCTTTGGCGCTATTCTAGTTATGTCCTTAGTAACATAGCCTAGTAACATACTTCTACTGTACATAATTGTCTTACAGTAAAAAAAAGAAGTTGAATCGTTGTTTAGTGAATTTGACTCTAGCCTATAATTTATTGGGTTTGTACCAGTGCTGATGATGAATGAATTTGGACCCTTCTTGACTAGTTGGTCACTCTGGTCCTCTCTCAACGTTTACGCTACCTGCCAAGCAAGAAAAATGAAAGAATTTTAGAAAGTTCTCATGTTGGGGAAACAAAAGGATTATAGAGATGATTAGAAAGTCAATTCATTGAAGTCACTCATAGTGCATAACATATAAAGCCTAGTAGCCTGTGTTTAAGAAGATATAGGTCCATAATAACCAAAGGAATGCCAGGCATAAAGACTAAAGCAGTTTGTCGTGCATGATAACTGAAGTAGAGGTTTAGGAGATTGAGTGTGGGCTGGAAGGTTAGTCCTGTCAGGAATTGAATTTTTTGTCAAATTGTCTAGTTTCGGATGTAGGCCTACCATGAAGTTAACTATTTCGGTTATCCCGGACAACTTAGCTTCTCCGTAATTGCTGTCTTTCTTCTTAGGTCTTCTCCACAAGGCCTAGCCCCAGAGGCAGCTGCTGGTGGTGATGCACCTATTGTTGGAGGCCCGAGAACCCCTCAGCAGATTGCAGCACAGAGAAGATTACAACAAACACAAGCTCAAGTCGATGAGGTAATTGTTCAGACTGACTTAGCCTAACAGTTTAAAGATACTTCCTGAGTGACCCCCGTTATCTCAGAATCTTAGGCACTGTAGCCATTGTAGCTGCAGCCTACAGAGTCAATCAGTCAATTTATTTAGCTAAATAGTTTGTAGCGAGAGAAGATATTAGATTAGATTAGATTAGATTTTATTTACACATGCGTACAAAACATTTTGCAGCACCTGCTAAGAAATTCTACGTATTCTGGGAACGCTATTTTTACATTGTTCTACATGCCATTCATACACGGTTCATACGTATACAAGAACCATTCTGCTTACAAAAAACACTACGATAGTCAGAGTCAATTACAGGGTATTGTGTAGTTTAGATCATGATAATAATCGTTATACATATATGAAGATTACGGAAGAAGTAACTGTTAAAAGCTCGGTTAAAAGTAGAAATGAGAATAGAATTCTTAAAAGTAAACGATGAAATTTCCATATGATCATCAAAGATTTAGAACTAAAAAGAAATTAATGATTCAGTCAATCAAAATTTGTTACCCTTCTCATGTTAAAATGACACAAAGCGTGCACATAAGGATTACGTAGAAAAAAGGTCAGAAATCAGGCTGAACTAATAAAAAAAAAAGTGTTCCGTCGAAAATGTTTACCTGGTTGTGAAATTTCTTTTAAACCTTCTGCTGTAAGTTTTTTCCGTGGTTATACAGTTTGGCGATAGAATTTTGCTCATAGCAAAAGTTAGAAGAGTTAAACAAGAACTTCTCCCGGGCATATTTTAATGGATCAAAGTCAAGCTCATGGCGTTACATAAAAAACTCTTTTTTAAATACTTTATAATGGGCACTTGCTTCAAATCTTTGCTCTGCCAGGCTGCTAACGTTTATGGCAACAAAAAATAAACCACCCGAAAGACTTCGTTATAAACTGCAGTTATAAAGAGAACGCTACTATATTCTAGAATAACCATCATAGCCTAGATTCAGAAAGTAGTCGCTTATTCATTCATTCATTTATTTATTTCCCTCAAAGAATATTTAATGAGGAGTACTAAAATAAATAAAATAAAAAAAACACTGTTACAAATAACTTTCATAACAATAAATAACAATTGACGTACATTAAACAAAGCACTGTACTTACTTAACTATTAGCTTTTTAGCGAAAAACGGAAACAGATTCTTCAGAATCAGAATATTATTAGCTTTAGCTACAAAATAGAATTCTGTTTTAGCCTAGATTGTGTTTTAGCCTAGATTGTGTTGCTGTGTTTAATCTTGACTTCTTCTATTGCTCTTTTCTATCCCAGTTTTACATTAGCGTGTGTTCCAGTTTCCAACTTTTAGTCAGTGAAAACTACCACCGTCTTTAGAACCTTTAAAGGGGCTATCAGACTAACAAAAAACTCTTACGTAGACCTACCCTTTGCACACCTACTTATAGGAGGTCGCAAGACGCCCTTGAATACTCGCGGTTTATTTTCTTTATTTCCCATAGGCCTACCATTAGGCACAGGCCTAAAAATCCTACTTGTTCACTGCCGATTCTGATCAATATCTTTACTGTCTCAAGTTTGGTAACCATTTACCATAAGGATACGCATTTTCAACAGACACTTCGCATTTCCGTTATGTCCTTTCTAAGCTTTATTTTTCGTTAAAAGTCACTGCAAACCATGTTTAATGTTACGTATTGTAACACTTAACGTTTAACCGGATTAGTCTGAGATCCGAATAATACATCACTTAGGATATTCACTTGAGTCGGTGTGGAACGCGATGCGTTACTTTGTTTGTCCCCTATCCAAAGAACATCGATTTCATCGAAGGAACTTATTCTGTCGGATTTGTAGGTACTTCTGTGTTGAAATTTGCAAATTACGATATTTACCAACCACAAATAATGCAAGCCATTGCCGTATACTAAAATACCGATTCCTTGCAAGACATCTCTTAACATCATTTTCCTACTTTCTACAGGCGTCACTTCTCCTAGCGTAGCATCTTTAACCACAGAAATGCATGCTTTTGCTCAGATTCAAGTTTACCCCGTCTGAGTGAATTTTAGTTTGTAGTGCAAGTAGCGCACATTCTGAACTTTATTACTACGGCACGGGTGAACAAATACAAAATCCCTTAAACGAGTCAAAACAATTCAGTGTTTAAATCAGTTAACATGTAAAGGATCATAGCACATTTTTTTCTGTAACTGTAAAACATCGTACAAATAGGTGTTGTAAGGTGTGTTGCACCTTTCAGATCCATTAATGAAGACAAGCTTAGAGAAATTGACTGCTGATTGAATTAAATTGTAAATATAAGATTTGAGTAATTGTAAATATATTTTTGATTTAGTTTATTTATTTATAATTGTCTTCTTTGTGACGTGTCCAAACTATCTTATGATGATATTGGCAAGAAATAAATTGAGTTAAAATTGAATCTTTTCCTCGGGGCGCGCTATAATAAGGCGAATAAGAAGAATAGAGCTCGGTTCTATTCTCCCTTATGCAGGGCCAATCAGATCGCTTGGTTGGTTGCGCCAGCGGGCCGAGGAGAGGAGCAGCGTCGTCAGGGTTGCCAAAGGAAGCACTAAAGTTCTATTTTGTTGGAAGCTAAAGAAACAAAATTTTCTTCAAATTAATACGTTTGTGTTCTGTTACGACTACTTATTATTAGTTCGAGGACCAATGCTGTCCATCAGTTAGTTTAATAGCTTTTTCACAACATACTAAGAACCTTTTCTGATCTTTGAGGAGCTTGAAAAATTGTGTCAAGGTGGCAGCACCGAACGCCGCATTGAGGAAAACCTCTTGAGTTCCTATTTGAACGGGCGCGTGTATGAAGACGTAAACGTCGCGTATAGCTTATTACACCTATTTGAACAATGCGTAAAGGTTAACAGAATAGGGCTAAGATACGACAGCCTGATTACCCATCATATTTTTACTTAATTAGGCTAGAAGAACCGACAAAACGCGTTACTTTGTTATCCACGATTCTTGTATTTTAGCTGACTTAATTTCTCTTCCGTAACTGTTGTACCTCTATACGGACGTAGCTCTATGTTTGACATGTTTAGCAACTACAGTGGTAGCCAATTGCCGTAATAACAAGTCATGGTGGACCGGGAACAACTTGGCATTCGCCCATATATGTTTGAGCCACAGTGCTCATCAGATTGGTCTGATGAATCGAACATTTCAAAATCTTCGCTTTGTTAGCCATTGAAACACACGCTTTTGCAGACATTCAAATTTTTCGCGACTCGCCGTAAAGTTATTTGTCGTGCAACCTGCGGAGATTCCAAACGTCACTACTAGACTACGCGACGTAAAAAACAAAAATCCCTTACATGAGTCAAAATAATTCAGTGTATTCAAATCAAACGTATAAAAATAAGTTGGCTTTTCAGTTAAACTTTAAGAGATAGTGTGTCTTATGTTGAAAACTGCGCATCCTTGTGTTGGATGTTATGAATCTTCTTACGGTGCATGAAATGCGTTTGCCTTGGTGTTTCATTACTTGCAGTGCTCGTGTTAGAACGAAATAACTTGATTGTTTCAGAAAACGGCGAACAGATAGTCATGACTCATTGATTAGCTCCGGGTTCTTGATTCGTCATCTCACATTATTTGACTTGTAGGTGGTAGGAATCATGCGAGTCAACGTGGAAAAAGTGCTTGATCGGGATCAGAAACTATCGGAGCTCGATGATCGCGCAGGTAACTAAGAAACCGCCCACAGATGGCGTTGGGGCGTTTGTTTCCAGACTCCGCTTTCTGCGCAATCCACACTGACCTTTTCTTCATTAACGCGAACGTAGCCTAGAGCTGCTGGTTGTGAATGACATGAGTTGCGTTTTTGCAGATACCATGGTATCTGTTACTACTGTAACTGCATCTGCAATTTGTCATTTTTGCAGTTACCGTGGTAGCTGATACCACGGTTGCTCTGCAAAAACGACAGTTTGCCGAAATTGCGTTTTTCGAAGTCATCCCTAAAGAAAACTGATATTCAGTCATATCACTAAGTGCCAAACTTTTTTCCCACCAATTTGACAAAAGTTGATGATCAGATACCATGATCGATAGTTTTTGCAGTTACCGTGGTATCTGATACCACGGCTGCTCTGCAAAAACGACAATTGCCGAAATTGCGCTTTTCAAAGTCATCCCTAAATAAAACTGAGATCCAGTTACAGCACTAAGTTCCAAACTTCTTTCTCACCAATTTGACAAAATCCTAGTCTCTATTGTTGGTAATGGTGAAACTGAGATGACTTTTACAGATTCCACGATCAGTTACCACGGTCGGGCCGTGGTATCTGTATAACACAGTAAATGCAAAAACGACTTAAGACTGTGGTATCAGATACCATAGTATCTGCAAAAACGCAACTATGGCTTGCAGGTACAGTTCGAGTTAGTTCCACGATTAGTTACCACGGTCGGACCGTGGTATCTGTATACCACAGTAACTGCAAAAACGACTTTAGACTGTGGTATCAGATGCCGTAGTATCTGCAAAAACGCAACTATGGCTTGCAGGTACAGTTCGAGTTCGTTTGAAGAGCATCTAAATTCTAAGCAGTGTTTCACTTCTCGGTATCATGGTTTGTCAGCCCATCCAGTAGGTATTTACGTTTCTTGCCCAGTCGATCACCATGGGTAACTATTCATGCTGGGACGGCACGTACTGTAGTGCAGGGGAACTACAGTTTCATTACAGATAATACGTAAGTGCTCAGTCTCAATACATAAAACTCAGGAAATTGTCTGTTGTGATTTTGCAAGTGTTGTCCGTTAAATTTTATGCATAATAAGCATTGACAGAAAGTGCTGAAAAAGTATCTGCTGACTTTTCCGGGGGATTAATAATTTTATGAATAATAAGTTTTAAATGAAAGAAAACTTTAAGGAAAGGAGATATTAAGGAAGGAAAAAGTAGAAAATTTTAAGGAAAGGAGATATTAAGGAAGGAAAAAGTAAAGAAAATTTTAAGGTTTTGAAGATGTGATGAAAATGGTAAAATGAGAAATAAGGGTAAAAGAGAAAATAAGAAAGACTATTAAAAAATTAAACGTAGACATAAGAAAAAAGAAATTAAACTTTGACAGTGAAGAGGCCACACCACTGGCCAGGATCTGAAATTGTTAACTGACATTGGACATGGGCATTCATCCGAAAACTGCTATTCGACATTTGATATATTATTGGTGGTCATGCGAGGGAGGGGGGGGGGGATTAAAATAAGTGTTTATAAAAAAAAATTGTAATGAAAGATTGTAAGCGGCGACAATTAACGCACCATTTGGCCAAAGCAGTTGACTGAAAACGATCGGGAGAGAACGAAGATACTTGATGTGCTAACTACTACATGAGCAGGCAGGCGTATTGGTATACTTTGTAAAGCTTCTTGCATACAGCTAGTTCTTAAAGCTACTGTTCCGCTTGTTGCTTTCTGAGAGTATCTGCGATTGCGGGTAGAAAGGGTCAGTGGTCGTGTTGCGGTAGAAAGCGGTGTTGGTTTTGTCTTAGCTTGTTACTACTAATATCCCTTTGCGTCACCAGGTCGTGGATATTATGAGGACCAACGTGGAAAAGGTCTTGGAGAGAGATCAGAAGTTGTCAGAACTTGATGACCGCGCAGGTTCGTGGACGTTTGTGTTAATGTCGCATAACAACGCATGCTGCTTTGTGTGTGGAATTTTACTTTAGTTGTTATATCAGCAGTTCCTTTTAGTTTTTGCTATTATGTGTTTTGAAGATAAATTGCTCGTAAGTCAAAGGCGTTTTTCCGTGCCCCCACAAACAGTGTGTGGATGGATTGTGGCTCGAAGTGTTTGAAATAGATACTGAATATTTTTTTTTACTTTTTATATATAAAGTGGCAAATTCTTAATCCTTTACATATTTTTTTTGCTGGGTCCTATTTTTACACCACCTAGATATCTACTTCCGAATCGCACAGAAGTTGTAGCTGTAGAAGTTATAGCTTCCTCTTCTTTTTAGGATCCTAAAACGTAAGTGGAGGGATACGTATAACATCGCGAAAGTTGTTAGACATAAAACTGAGGATCATTTTTGCAGGGAGTAATGACGAAAGCCTGGATTTCTTTTTATTGAGATTTTATACCAATTTTTTTTTTCAGACATTTCAAATTACCGCCCACAAAATAGTCACAACGGCGTTTTTCGCGAGTGTGGCTCGGCTGTGTGGCACACAATCGTGTTCCCCCGACAATCACTCAGAAGAGTGTGGCACGACTGTGTCGCGGAAAAACGCCTTAAAGCTCGGAAGGACAATACTTGTGACCTATAAATTTACCACGAAAAGGGCAAATCGGGGCTTCGACGCTTTAATGTCATCGCTGGAGGATGAGATTGGGAACAATCGGTTTCCATCGTAAAAATACAATCGTTAACAACTGTTTACAATTGCAAACAATTTTAAACAATTGGAAACAACTGTTTACAATCAACAGCTGTTTCCAATCGTAAACAATTGTTTCCAATGGTAAAAAAAAAACAATTGTGTACGATCGTTTTGAATTGTTTACGATTAGAAACATGTCCAATAATACAATGACTTAAATTATTTCCGTACGGGTTAGCATCAAGGGGGTGTGAAATCTGGTTTGAAGATTGCAAAACAAAAATTGCAACTGGGATAAAAAAATTATAGTAAAATAAAGTGTGCATGAATCTCAGCCTTGCGATGCTTGGATTTTTTTTTTTTTGATACGCAAAGCTTGTGCTGCGTTTTCGCAAACGCTGTACTGCCTGTACAAGACTTCTTGTTCGCGGCAGAAGTTCGCAAACAATTCAGCCCCTTGTTCTTGGGCCCCTCACGTTAAACTGATGACCTTTTACACTCGTCTTTTATAATTTAATTAAATTTCGCAGCAGCTGTTTTGCTTGCATTAATTTTAGTTGGAGGAATTTCATTTCGCGTTGCCTGGAAAACTTCCGTTTGTGTTACGACGCCACCTTCCGTTTAATGCGTAGTGATCGGATTTGCCAACTTTTAACGGTTTCTCGAACGTTGTTGTAGTTACAAACTTTTTGCCCGTGCCCTCCCCCCCCCCCTTCCTCACATACACCTGGCAAATGAAAAGCTCTCTGTTATTAAGAATTATTCTTTAGAACATTCGAAGGAAGATGGAGGAAACGACCAAGGAAGACAGACCTCGTTATGTGGTCAAGATCAAGAAAGTTAGGTGTGGTGGGGGGAGGGGATTTTTGTTTTTCAACCGCAATAGAGATAAAAACTTCTGGTGTGGTGGGGGAAGGGATTTTTCTTTTCCAACCGCAATAGAGATAAGAACTCATACGTTTCTGCAAACTCCTAACCGGTTGATGTTTCCGCTAAATTGCCATCTATTTCCCAAGACACCCACGTCTCTGCTCTTGACCGATTTCACACCTGCCACTCAGTGAGAATATTTTTTAGGCCTTGTTAGTCTTTTTTATGGCACTTGCCTTCCGGCCAAGTGCCATATACCGATCACTTTTCCGTCGGTCGGTTAGTCCGGTGTTTGCGAGTTAGGGTACTTCCAGATACGCTATGACGATGAAACTTGGCAGGCATATTAGGGACACTACCAAACTAAGTTGGAAATAGTCACTTGCCGGATCCGACCATCGTGGGGGGAGGGAGGGGAGCCAGAATCCGGAATTTAGTGGCATTCATAACTTTCGAACAGGTTATCGAATCTTAAGGAAATTTGATATTTGGAGAGACGTCATGTCTCAGATGTTCCATGTCAAGTCCGGACCGAATCCGATAAACGGGGGGGGGGGGGGCGCAGGGGGGGGACCGGAAATCATATGACAAGCTTAGAGTGGAGGGATCGGGATGAAACTTGGTGAGAGGAACAAGCACAAGCCCTAGGTACATCATTGGCAGAACCGGATGGGATTCGTGCACTGTCGTGGGAGTTGTAGAGGGGGGGGGGGCGGAATTCCGGTGATACGGAGTTAAGTTACTTCTAGGTGGGCTGGGACAGTGAAACTTGGCAAGCGTACCAGGGACCCGACCAAACTAACTTGGAAATAGTCGATTCCCCGATTCGACCACCGTGGGGGGAGTGGAGGGAAGGGGAATCCGGAATCTAGAGGTACGTATAACTTTGGAACGGGTGATCAGATCTTAATGAAACTTGATATTTGGAGAGACCTCGTGTCTCGGATGTCCCATGTGAAGTCCGAACCGGATCCGATTATTGTGGGGGGGGGGGGGAGTCAGAGGGGTAGCCGTAAATATTGTGACACGCTAAGAGTGGAGCGATTGGGATGAAACTGGTGATCACCAGTTAAAGTACTTCCAGATGTGCTAGGACCATGAAACATTAGAGACTTGACATGATTAGAATATTTTTGCCTGATGGGTTTTGCTTACAACTGAATTTCTTAAAGTACAAATGATGCTTTTGATTAAAATATACATTTCATTCTCCCGATGAGCTCATCATCATTTTTGCTTCAAGAGTTTTGATTACAGATAAATTTCTAGCGCCCCTAAAGTGCGCATCATCACAGATAAATGCATTATCAAACGATACGTTCTCGTGATTTCCAAGGACCCATTATCTCAAGGGTTTTGTTTACAAATAATCACAACAAACCCACCAATTGAAGAATTCCTTCTTTCATCCTCTGACCCAGCCTTGCAAGTGCCATATGAGCTTGCAGCTCTTGTTTTCTTTTTTTTGTAGCTTGCGCATTCGCCTCTTAATCAAAAGCTCAATGTATTTTTTTCTTGCTGTACTGTTTCGTTTCCTTGTTTAGTACATAATAAAATTTGTTGTCATCATCATAAAAAATCTTATATTATTTTTGTTTGAGTTCTAAAATACTAGTAAGACGGATGAGCAAAAAATACGGTGTAAATTTCCAAGTTTTGCTAATAAGGTTGGAGTGAAGGATATAAGAAATTCATTGGATTGGTTATTAAGTGCCGCATGTGCCAGAGGCGTCATTTCCTGATAACCTAGGGGAGGAAATGGCGTAATTCCGGATCATTAGCTCGGTCTGATGAGGCCAAAGTTTGATGAAAGACCTTATTAAAATCCACTGTACGCAACTGCATGTCATAATGATTAAAGGACCCCTCGCACTATGTACTCATCAACTTACAGTATTTTAAAATATTTGAATACTTCAGATATAGGGTGTGCTTTCAACAATTAACACACGGTTTTTGGTGTTTTAAGCCTTTTCCGAGACCCATTGAGTCGTAGCGAAAACAGGGAAACAATTTACATAACCGTTGTTTCTGATGGAAAAACTTCTCGCAGACAACCGTCAACAGCGTGATACACATCGAAGGTAGCAAATCACGGCTAGTGAGAAAATCAGCGTGATTTGTCAGAGGGGTTAGAATGTACCGTACGAAATTGGGGTCTCCCGGTTTAAAAATATATGTAGTGATTATGGAAGTAGGTTGCGTTAGTATTATAGGTAAGACAGGTCCTTTAAGAATGACCCACTTTTTTCCTAACACCTCCGGTATATGCTTGTTTGGTTTAGGACTGGTGAGTCGTCTGACGTGATGCTGAAAATCTGAAATCTTTTCCAGATGCCTTACAACAGGGTGCGTCACAGTTCGAGCAGCAGGCGGCTAAGATGAAGAATAAGTTTTGGTGGAAAAACATGAAGGTAGGCTTCTCTCTCTCTCGGTTAGAAAGTCTCTCCCTTCGAGTCGGAAGGCCTACCGTCCGTTTCGGTAATATTGACAGGGCCTACTTACTTGACAGAAGACTACTACCGGGAATAACCTCCAGCGTAGGGTGGGGCTTCGTCAACTGAAAGACAGTAGCAGTGGAACGTTGTTGTTTAAAGGTTGACGTCACGTTTTATACGTTCGGGGCTAGGATACCTGGTGGAAGCTTGGCACTTCGGCCTTACTGAAGACCAGGCTTATCGGATCGAAAAAATGCAGAAACATGCTCTACTAATTATGTCACAATCCCCCAAAATTCCTTACAATGAGCTCCTTCAGAAATTTAAACTCGAGTCCCTTGAGTCCCGTAGGTTGAAACTGTGCATGGCTTCCGGTAAGAAAATGCTTGAGCACCCTACCCATAAGTATATACTTCCGCCACCGTTCAATACTGCTCGCGAACGACCTGCAAGAGCGGCCTCAGTGGTGATCCCAAAACTCCAACACGTAAAATGTGACCATGTACGATATGAAAAGACGTTTGTACCGTCTTTCGTTAAAATTTTTGATCTTATTTAGTGTTTACTTTTATATATGAAGCTGACATATTTATATACGAGTCTCTACATGTATATATGACCATTTCGACAAATCTGGATTTCACCACGATAGTTCGAAAAGAATAAAAGCGATATCCATCTATATATCTATCACGTGGGCTTCAGCCCATACACACTCGTGCCGCTGGGTTTATGTGAACTTTTAAATATCCTTCGATATTTTTAAACCAATATGTTGGTTCAATTCAATGAACTTGTGCCTACAGGCTTTGTCAATACTTTAAAAGGAAGGGGTCTTTCTGAAGACGTCGTCTGAATCTGGGTAAGCGTTCCTCTCTGTATATTCGTCTCTTCTGCAGTGGAAAGACAGTACACTCCCGTAAAGCCTCACGGGTCACGATGAAGCGTATCCTAGCGGTTGGTCTCTCGTTAAAACAATCGTTCTTTTGACATTTCGACTAAACGTTTTGCGTTATTGTCAAACGTATCTTCTTATCGTCAAACTGCACGTTCGCGTGTTGCTGTTTGTAAATCAGACATGGGAGAATTCGATTATGAAAGGATTCGAATCCGAATCCAGGGCTAGCTACGAATTCGATTCGGAATCCGGCATTTCACGCTGAGTATTCGAATCCAGATTCGAATCTGACCTTAACAATAGAATGATGTACATAGGTTATTGCTTCAAAATCAGAGGTGACAATAAGCGCTGATATCTAAGGTATAAGGCGATAAGGCGATAAATTACTGAGGATGGTTGGTGGTGAAGATCAAAAGTTGGATTGCCTAAGCACACTGTGTAAACATTGGGAAATGGAAACCGGAAGGATGAAGTCTAGGAATTTGAGCGGATTCTTAAGATTGAGGGTTTGGAATCTCGAGTCCGAATCCGAATTCAACGTGTGGCAGCCTGACAAGCAGAAGATATGAATCCGGCCAAAAGGACGAATCCGGGATTTGAATCCGTATTCGGATTCGCCCATCTCTGTTGCAAATTGTCTTGATTTCTTTTTAAAAAAATTGTTTTTTACTCTTACTTTCAAGGTTCAAGGTTCAAGGTTCTTTTAATATAACCAATATATACAAAGTATTAGGTAACTCAAGGCTGAGAGTACAGCTCGAATGCAATTGAGCTACCGTGAAGCAACACTAAATATGCACAAAAATTAAAAATAAATAGTTCTCTTATCCAAAAGAAGGAAAAAAAACGAGACAGATTAACCAATCTTGGCAGAAATAAATAAAAAACAAATCCCGTGCCGTACGATACCATTTCCATCCTCCGCGCACCATTTTGAGACACAATTAATTTCACAACTTAAAACCAAGTGAGTCATAAGACATCTGGAGGCCTCATGGGCGAACCCCGGAGACCAACCCAATACTTAAAAAAAAAAAAAAAAAAAAAACATCCTTAAAAACATTGTTTAAAGCTGGACAAGGAACAAACGCTAATTAGTAGAAAGAAAATATAAGCACCAAAACTCCGTCTCCCTATGTCTCTAATACGACAATGCGGAGTTGAATAGATTCCCTATACCGTAGAATCTACGCGGAACGTCGCAATTCGTTACCACTACAAACAGCTATATCGCAGTAGAGCCCCGGAGAAGAAAATTTCCAAAGAAAAGCCGATTGCTTGTCTACCGTTGTGACGTCACGTGTGACGCGCTGCCCAATGGGTCTGCTGCACTTTTCCCTCTGATATGCGCAGTGGCGAAAAGGGAAGTCGAGGGACACCATTTCAGAGATCGTCAAATGCCTCTAGCTCAGCTTAGTTTTACCGGGGTATCCATAGTCGCTGCATGGGACCAAAGACGGAGGTTCTATTTGCTTTTTGTTCTTGTGCAGTACGATTTTCCGCGGCGCGATTTAAGCGGAGTGTCCTGTCTTCCCTACCGATAAGGTCTTCGGCCTAAATTGGGTGCGGTCTGGTGCCAGTGTCGGTCCTCCGAGGGTAGCAGATTTTGAGTGACGCTTTCTTTTGGTGCGTGGTTTGCCTCTTAGGCGGCTTCAACCGTCGGCATTAGCCTAGGGCCAAAATTGTGGACGACGACCCTTACTGTTGTATGGCTAGCAAACACGTATGGCCGTAACGAAGACCTTACTAGAAGGAAGGAATCAAACGGCTCTTAGTTCTTAATTTAAGATTCCGTTTCCATCGTCAATTCCGTACGGAAAATTTGAGATCTTTTTAACTCGAAATCTGGGAAATCCTGATTGCGTGTTCGGGCTATGCCTGTTTTATGCTCTTAAAACAAAGCGAATCACGGCGGTCTGAAATCTGTTCAAACAAGCATGCTTCTATTACAGACAGACAGACAGACAGACAGACAGACAGACAGGCAGACAGACAGACAGACAGACAGACAGACAGACAGACAGAAGGGGTAGCTATCGAATCTGACCGAGTTTTTGGAAGGTTTTAGCGTTTTCACTCTAGTTACTTCAGAATGTAGTTTTATGGCCAGGATAAAATGTTTGAGGTAACTCATTGAGGTGGCCTCTTATTGACGATTTTTAATCGCTAGATGATGCTGATCATGGGGGCCATTGGCTTAGTATTACTAGTCATCATCATCAGTAAGTGAAGACTGTTTGGATGCTCTTGTCTGCATCCTAGAATGGTGAATGGAGATTCAGTTTTTGTTTGTACCCCACTCTGCCCTAGCCCTCAACCTCCCTTATTTTTTTAGCGCATTTTTTTTTAATCTCAAGGACGCTAATTCTGTGACACTAACTGTGATATTTATATCAGAGGAAGTGGTTGTGAAATTAAGGGTCCATGATTGTTGATCGTTGCTCGCGATTTCGGTCCCAGCCGCATTGCACCTTCGCAAACTATCCCCATTCTGCTCGCGCCTCATTCGTTGAGAACAAGATGTTAGCTCTACGCAAATATAAATACATAATATTCGTATAATTACCTGAATACCATTGTTTCGCTAAACAAAAAATTAGTCATTCGTTAATTTGGAAAGTTGTGCCAGGGTATTATTATCGATACAAATCAACTGGAAATGATTTATTAGTTGATTGATTGGTTAAATCAATTCGTCAGTTGACTCGTATTTGAAGCTGAGACATTGGTAGGGCTGGCTGAAACATAGACAAGACCAAGAGTTTCGGTTAGATCACAAAGACTAGCTCCTGCACTAGGAGGTTTGAACAAGAATATTTAACTAGAATATTTCTAATCTAGTAGGAAGTGGCGGTTCTGACACAAATTGCTATTCGGTCTCCGTTCTAACTATCTATCCAAGCGTTTCAGTTTGAACCAGACTTTTACCTGATTGTTCTACCGTTCATACCCAAAATGTTGGTATAATCGCTTATTTGTGAACTTGCCTTCACTTTTAAGTGTCTGATACTTGCGCTTATACCAATTGTCACCAAAATCTAGAAGAAAAAAAAAGATGTGTCTTGCTAACAGACGGACGGACACGTTTTAGTACGTCATAGGTATCCGCTTACTTTCGATTGGAATCCCAAAAAGTTCTTTTTGGTCATGACTTGAACCTGCAAATGTTCGGTTTGGAACATCGAATGGCTAATTGCGAATAAGTCATTGCAGTGACATGCCCTCATAATCGCGAGCGATGATCTGAAATCATAATCTCTTACCGTTAAACGATTGCAGTTGGCCTCCTTGACCGGCGTGCATTTTTAGAGTCGTATTTACCCTTTTGCATGCTTACTTTTTTGTTTTCTTTTATTTCACTAGATGTGGGGAATTATTGGTGTTATTGCTGTCGTGGTCCTGATTATCATTATTGGTAAGTTATTCTTATTTAACCCTTATACCCTATTGGCGATGCTTTCCCCTGTTCTCAAAGCTTCGGCAAATCCCGAACAATTGCACCTGCTCGGGGTTAAACAGGACGAATAATTTGTCGAGATCTCAGCTATGGTAGAAATAATAATTTATTTTTTTATTTTTAAGCCTCAAATCGTACAAGAAGAAAACAGTGGAGTACAAAAGAAAATAGGAAAAATGTAATTAGGGAAAACACAATACAAACAAAATTTACTCAAGAGTCATACAGACGAATAAGCCCATGAGAGGGCGACAGAGGCTTTGTAGAAAACAGCCAATTTCTCCGTTATATCCGGTAGCGAGTAGGCTGCTCACTAATAATTTTAGAATTTCTTTGCCAAGGAGGCAGAAAAACAAGAAATTTACAAAAACGAAAGTAAGAGGATCGCAAATTGTCTGTTCTCCACAGAAAACTGTCCGAAACGGCGTACGCGCGTCTGTCGCCCTCTCATGGGCTTATTCGTGTGTTTGACTCTTAAGTAGATTTTGTTTGTATGTGTTTGCCTAATTACGTCTTCATATATTCTTTTGAACCCCACTATTTCTCGTCTTGTACGATTTGTGGGTTAAAAATAAATTATTATTATTATTATAGCCTAATGTCCTTTTTCTTTAAACCAGGATACACACCAGATAGAAAAATAATTAAATGATCACTGAAGGAAGAGTATAGCTTGCCAAGAGCTTCCCGATTGTATTTCCCCCTGTTACCAACAGTTTTTGAATAACCAAACTGAATTCTACAGTTAGAAACCGTTCAGGATAGGAAAAAACGAATATTTTGTGTAATGGTAATGCACATTATAGTAGTTTAATCTGCAGTTTTTATCCTGCATTTGTCTTTTATGATTACCTGGATTTGCGGTTCAAAGCAGGTCTTTCCATCTGGCGTTTCTCGCGTCAGTCTGAATTTGCCGTGTTCCAGCTTGGTTCCAGTTAGCGTTTCCAAGCGGATTGGTTTCTGAAAGTCCCTCATTGTCCCATTATCAGGACTTGTGACCGATCTGATAAAGTACATCCACTAGTCGATGAGTAGAAAATTGCCATTCTGCTTCCCGAGAAATGGAACTATCTTTGGAGCGCCTTCACTATTTACGTGTTGGTACTCTAATTATGTTGAAAAATCCTTCTTTTTTCTTTTTTTTTAGTAAATATGAACGTGGGCTGGGTGCCGGAAGTGCAACCAAAATATCCAAAATTTTTGTTGTTCTCACTGAAGCGAGCGAAGGCTTAAATATGTTCTGCTCATTTCCTTATCGATTCATATTTTACAATGTCTCTGCTGTGGCACAAATATTGATGATAGGACAATGTGTGACTTTCAAAAAGCTAGCCCGCTTGGGGCGCTGAGATGGAGTAAGGCGAATTTCATCTACGAAGGCATACCGGAAAAATAGCACATGCATCTTATCGTTAGGGGCTCAGCGGTAGTCACACCATTGCTCTAGCTTTTGACCGGAACGCTGCTCCCGACGGCTTGTTCCTGTAGCCCCGAAACTATAGAGATAATGTTTTCATAATTGTAAGCCGCTTAACCCTTTGGAGCTGTGTACCCTGCAGCATGCCTGCCCTTTGGCCAAGGCTGTAACACCCTGCTTGCTTATCATGTCTTACCTTTTTTAACTTTCCTTATCGCAGCCAAGTACTCTTAAATATGGATGGAAACAAAGGTATTATATGCTTACTCGAAGAAATGTAGTATTAGAAGTGCTAGTGTAGTTGCCATAGCGTCTGTCGGTGGTCTTTTGTAGACGCGAAACGAAGGACGGTTATCCATTCTATTTCCATGGAGAAGTCTGTCTTTACCTTACAAGAAATAGGTTTCTTTCGTTATATAGATATTAATTGGAAGAGAATTGTTAAAAAAAAATTATTGAAGCTATAGCAGCTAAAGTGTATTTTTCCTGCTGTATCCGGGATTCCGAGAAAGATTCTCCGTCCAGAATTCGCTCACGCGCATGCTTTTAAAACACTGTAAATACTGGTGACGTCACGCAGGTTGTCTTATGGTATTCGCCACCGACTAAGCCACGCCTATATTTACCGGAACTAGTTTAAGTTCGTTTTTTGGCATGATAAACGTGGTGCGGTGGGATTTTATAGGTTTGGGGATGGTTTTCTTGGGTTTTAAATCTTAGTAAAATGAAGAAAAAATTATCGCGCCCATTATAATTTAACCGCATACTATTATTTAAACTAGTATGCCATCCCGGGCAAGTGTGGAAAAGCTGGGGATAGAGCCGATAGTAGGGCACACTATAAGAAGTTTCACATCAGTTAACACAACACAACATTGTGTATTTTATTTTTTAGCTAAACCACGTTTCACAGAAACATAACACTCCGTGGCTCATAACACCCTTTTTTCTTTTTTGTTAAGACCCGCTTTTTAGTTACAGCGGAGTAAAAAAAAAAAATGTTTAAAGTGTTTCTATAACGTTAACAGCTGTTATATTGTATCCGTTTTCCGATAAGATCAGTCCGATAAGGTTTCGCATGCGAAAAAAACGCCGTCGGGGCTTTCACAAGCGAGAGACTCTTGCGATGCGCCTGGGGATTCGTCCTTTACCGAGACAGCTTGCGTTCCACCCGCATGAAAGTGAAATAGCTAGTCCTGATGAGGACAGAACATTAATATCTGTGAGGATCATAGATATTTAAGAATACATATATATATATATGTATTTTAAATGTATTAATATGTATTTGACGGTGCAAAACGGAAAAGTCAGCTACATTTTATTTGAGCTATATTTCGGCCGTCCTTGGCAAGGGTCCTCTTCAGGCTCAAGCCGCTCAAGCTGGAAAGGAACGTATCATAATATGAACTTAGATAAATTCATTTTCCAGCTTGAGCGACTTGAGCCTGAAGAGGACCCTTGCCAAGAAGGGCCGAAATGTAGCTCAAATAAAATGTAGCCGACTTATCCGTTTTGCACCGTCAAACATGATTTGCAGTCAGCTTGGGCCGAAGGAGTATCTATTAATATATACTATTTCGTATATATATTTATGTGGGTTTGAATTCTCTGCTAGTTGGGTTGCGATAACGCAAAAAGGACTTGATTCCCAATCTTGCGTTGCATAGATTTTTCTTACGCAACTTGTGTTGCATCGCAAACACAGCGCAAGCTTTGCGTGAAAGGCTTACGCGTCAGTGCAGTGCCGTAATTGTTGCGTTGTCAGGCTTTCCGTGTTAACAGTACTAAGCTTTCTGTGTCTAATACCTGTCTCTGTTTCTGCTTTCCAGTGAAGTTCTATTGAAGTGTCTGAAGGTACTTTTCTACTAACATTTTCCTCCTTGACTTTGCTACCACTCAGCAAGAACAAATAAGTAGCTAGGAGAACAAAGCTAATCGTTTGTTCATCCACCCACCCCGGTCGACACAGACAACGTCAATCACACTACCGAGACTGCTTCGGTAACTCCAAAATCTTAAAGGGTACCCGTCGCTAGAAAACGTTTCTAATTTAGAACGAAACACACCTTGTTCTATTGTTATACAGGGGTTTGGTCTTCAGGAAGGAGATCCAACAAAATTATTCAAGCTAGGTTGACTGGACAGGTCGTATAATCGTGGTTTGCAAACAGGAACAACTTGCGCTGAATTTTGAGCTAAAGATTTCGTTGATGCGATCTCGCCCAATCCCCTGCAAGCAATGCAGCCGAAAAGCAAATACATTCAAGTTTCGGAAATAATTTAAATGAACTGGTTTTGCTAGGACGACCGTACAGTTTTGTCGTCGACACAATAGCAAATAGCATGGGAGGAACTGTTATAACGCAAGGGCGGTGTTCTGACCTTGAGACGCAGTTTGTGTCAGCCAGATGGTAATCAACCGAGAAAGGGAGTAGTACTCTTCTCCTAACGGTTTATTTGTTCTTGTCCTTAGACAAGAGCACTCTTCTCCTAACGGTTTATTTGTTCTTGCCCTTAGACAAGTCGATTTTCTCTTGAAGATGTCTGTGTGCGCGGCATGGCTTCTATTAGTTGGCTGAGTAGCTCAGTATGGCTTAAACTCCCGGAGTACAAACTGTGCATGTTAGAACTTCTGGAGCTAAAGAGGGGGATCATTTGGAGCCACTTTCGAGCGAACAACGTTTCGCTTCCGTTTTATGGAAGCCGCGAGCGATTCTGGTTGTCTGGAATACTCCGCCTAATTTATTCGTCAGCTGATTTTGGGACTTCGGCTAAAGCTTGCTTCACTTTCCAGAATTGTTTTGGCGCTTCATTAGGTTTGGGAAGCGAATTGTTCTAGAAAGCAATTCCACGTCGGGAGGGGAAAGCCAAATCGGAAAGTTATGTAGCCAGAAAGGCTTTCTTTGGGTTCTTGCGCGGGCGGAAGACACGACCTCTGTCCTCCATACTCCAGTTCAGAGCCACCATGCGCCTTTTTTTTTTTCCCCGTAACATCTTTTGTAATTTAACTTATTTTTATATTATTTAAAAGCTAAAAAATCATATTTCGTACTTTTTGTGGCTACTCCTCCATCCCTCAGTGACGTTACTTTTAATATATTTTTACCCAATTTTAACTATTCACGTCACCTAACTTTTTAAATTTACCCATATTTTATTTACGATTTTTCGCCCCTAATACTTGGAAATTAATTCTCTCATTTGGATCTTTTAAAAATTTTCTTTAACTACATTTTCTTTAAACAACTAAATATAAACTATTAAAAAATTAAACACTTAAATAAATAAAAAATAAAGATCCTCAACACCTTCACACACCAAGTCATCAACCCCAGCTATTTACTGGCACAAACACAAGGACAAAAGAGAACACAATAAACCAGAAAATGTATACCATTTACCTTGGTTTCTGTTAGTCCCCCATTGATCACCACCATCATCAACGTTCAACCAAAACTCTGATAGGATATTTCAATAGTTAGATTCCTTCAGTTGCAAAAAGGTGCAACTGCAATAAAGCGAAAGCTTTTCTTTTCTGTTCATTAACTTATGGATCAACTGTACCGTCTCTTTGTAGTGGGGGCTGACAATGAGGGGAAGAGGGACAACCATAGGTAGCGTTCCAGCGACTTATTATTAGTTACGATCTACTATTCTTTTTATTATTCCCGTTCCAGAGCCCGCCGTAATATTTAAATTGGCTCCTCCCACTTATTATTTTCGTTCCAACAGTGTTACGGTCGTTACAATTTACTTATGATGGTACCGAAAATCATAAATGATCATAACTATCGCTGCAGGAACTCCCGCAGGAGTGATAACTTATGTTAGCGTTATTATTATTTCCCTTCCAGAGAGCGTGATAACTACTACACGGCGCTCGCCCCTCCTCTTATCGTAGCTTATAAAAACTTCACTGGAACGCTACCGTAGACCTAGTCCGCATGGAGCGCTGCACTTGGTATAAGGCCATTTTCTGGGACTAAAAAAGGGTTTCCGCGACATTGGGGAATCACTACGAGCGAACTGCGAATCGGGGGCTTTGCATGAAACCTCTTCAGATTCTTTCACTTCGACTGGTAAGGGCTTTTCCCTATTCCGCCACATTGGCTTGCCGGAGTGCACCTGGCGGCTAAAGCATCCAAGAGCAACAACTATTTTGCTCTTCGTGCCGACTATGATGCTCAGTCACAAGTACGCTGAAAGCGCATCGGTACGAATAATAGCTTACCCTAGAAACCGAACATTTGACGTCACACGTAATTTTGTCTCAACTCCGCAGTGCAATTGAAACCCTCGCAATGGCACAAATAAGCTTGAGCATGCCACTGTAGATCTAGAATTAGAAAACTTCGTTCCGATCCCTTGGAAACCTATAGAAAAGAATTTCTCTAGAGCTACTTAGTAAATCCTAATTGGCTGGTTTCAGTCCGTAAATTGACTTGCCGTACACCTACCGGAGAAGCTCCCTCTGCCCTCGAGCCTGAAGTGTGCGCGCCTCTTTTGGCGACAAGCTTTAAGCATCGCTTTTACGTGCGAGGCCAAGTTATTCAGATTGAAAGAAACAGCTATTGTAAAGCCCCGTTCACACGCATGCCTAGGCACGTGTCTAGCATCACCGTTCACATCCATGCCTAGGCACAGATTTTGGGCCAGACACGGAGTTCTAGGCTCTAGAGCTCGATGCCTGGCCAAGCTTGGGCACGTACCTAGGCATCTGTACTTGGCTAGGCATGGTTGTGAACGCGGCTTAAGAGTTTCCAAGGTATCAGAGCGATGTCGTCCAGTGTTTTGCTTTAAGCTCCGTTTCGGTTTGACTCGCATTGACTATGTACCTTGTCTTACAGCATTCATTAACATATGTCTCTTTCTTTATTCTTGCTGCTAACCTAAAGGCTGGTTCACATGAGCGATTTATCCTTGTGGTAACGTAAGTCTTCGGTCGACGGTTGCTATGGTTCATCTTAACTCAGTGTGAATAAAGTGTATAGCTTTTTAGGCACTAACTGTTCATTGCTACGGCCCTTTTTGTGCAGCTTCTCTTTAGTCTATGGGATGCTTTCCCTTATTTCCGATTTGTTGAAAAAAGAGCAAGGGCGTCCCACTTTCGTGCACACACAATCCGACAAAATTTAGACTGCGAGTATTCGGAATCCGACATCCGAGTGTTCGGGCTATTGAGGAACTTCGGACTCTATGTGCACATTTCTCAATACTGTCGTTATGTTAGAAAATGTATGTGTATGTTAAGTCTGGAAAGATATGGTTATACTGAGGGAATGATGGGCGGTGGAGAAGGCGGTAGGCACACCTACTACTTGAACTCATTGCACCATGCACAGTAGACTATGCATCCTTAGACGTTGCTTAATTTCGGATTCAAGGTAGTTTTCCGAGGTCTCCTAGAACAGTGAGTGCATTTTATTTACCACGTAGTCAAAAACTTAATCCGAAATTAAACAACTGTCTCCGAGTACCGTTCCTCTACTGTACAGCTGCTTGTCGACTTTCGCCTGGAGGTCCGTTAGTTCCCTCATGTTTTTTTCTTGGATCAGGCCAAGGTCCCGGAATCTGTTTGCTATCTTACTAAAAATAATTCAAGGGGTTGGTTACGCCAGTGTAGCCGTGTTACGCACGTCAGATCTGACGTATACAACAAAAATCAACCACTACCTACTGGGCACGTGGTGTACGTAAACAAACCGATGGTCAAGCCTTTGCCTTAAGTAAGAGGTCAAGCTTCGAAATGAGGGGCTACCCATGAAGATTAATTTGGTATGATTTTAGGAACCAGATTCTCTCCAGTTTGTTTAGGCTTGTGTGGTTGAATTGTATGAACGTTAATGAACAAGCGGTCTTGTAGTTCTTATTTCTGACCTTGTTGTTTTTGAGAATATGCCATTTGTGCAAACTCTAGTCAGCTTCACCAATGATCTCATTAGTACTTACGACCATACTCGTAATTACTTAATTGTTAGGCCTAGTCTTCTTTGCCTCACTTGTCGATGCCCCGTATTGTCTTAACCCACTTAATTGCTATACTTGCCTCAGATACACTCTTTGCTTATGTTTATTTTTGATTGCATGTTTTAATTACTTTTCATTTAGTTTCAGCCACTTCCGGGTCGTCTGCCCCTACACCCTCAACCCAAGCCCCGTAGAGTTTCGTTTTCTGACTGTGATTTTGTTGGGGTCAAGTTGGTCCTCGCTAGGTTCCATTTTCTTATTTTTGAAAGTATTCTGCTGCCTAATGCCTACTAGTGGGGGAATCGACAGTGTATCATGTATATATTGTTATCCGTAACATGTTAATTTTGTGGGATTTCTGGTTACATTTATATCCACTTTACTGTATATGTATAGGAATAATAATCCTTTGATTTGTGAACCTGTTCATGTGAGTTCACCTGTTTGATGTATGATGAAATGTAATAAATTCGGTGTACCGTGTTATGTTGTTGAACCAGTCATATAAAGCATTATCCAAATAGGTGTAAAAAGCTGAATAGCGCTAAACGCGATGTTTACGTCTTAATAGGAACCCAAAAGTTCTTATCAATGCATGGTTCGATGTTGCCACGCAGATACTTTTTTTCGAGTTTCGAAATCTAAGAAAAAGTGTTCTTAGTACTACTTCAAGTACACCAGTACAATTTGACGCCCAATATATTGTAAAAAGCTGTTAAATCAACGGATGTACAGCATTGGTCCTCGAACTAGCAGTAAGCAGTCGTAACAGAACAAAGCGTGTTCTTTTGAAGAAAAGTTGTTTCATCAGTTTCCAACAAAGTAGAACTTTAGTACTTCCCATGGCAACCCTGATGACGCTGCTCCTTTCCCCGTTCCGCTGGCGGAACCAACCAAGCGATCTGATTGGCCATGCATAAGCAAGAACAGAACGCGAGTCTTTTCTCCTTCACCTTATTACAGCGCGCTCTGAGGAATATGTAGTATACCTTACGACACCTATATTTGAACAATGCTTAAAGGACGCGTCGCACTATTTAATCTTTATTTAACTATACGTAGTATACCTTACGACACCTATATTTGAACAATGCTTAAAGGACGCGTCGCACTATTTAATCTTTATTTAACAGTATTTAAAACCCGCGGTTTTAGATGTTTTATGCCTTTTCCGAGACCCGTATGACTTAATAGCGAAAACAGGGAAACAATTTACATAACCGGTTTTCCTGATGGAAAACTTCTCACAGACAACCGTCGACAGCATGATACACATTGGAGGTAGCAAAACACGGCGAAAATCAGCGTCAGAGGGGTTAGAATGTACCATATGAAATTGCGGTCTCCGGGTTTAGAAATATATGGAGCGATTATGGAAGTAGGTTGCGTTAGTATTATAGGTAAGACAGGTCCTGTAACCGATAGTTCATAATAGCCTTCCGTTGGCTCTGGGATTTAGCGGAAAAGTCCGCATTTTACAACGTACGGCACAAATTACGCAGCAAGTAACGCAAAACATTGCGCTTTGACGCAGTTTCGGATGCGTCGAAAAATTTCGACGAAAGAAGCAAGAGCTGATTAGGAGGTATCGAGGTAGACGGCGCGACATGGGGGAATCTGTTTCAGCTCCAACAAAAATTCCCCGCGAGACCTTACAGTACCACATCACCCTTCCCCTAAAACAAAAGGTTCTGACTCACCAGCGAATGGAAACGATGACGGTAGAGCCCTGATGATAGCACCGATGGACCCCGAGGCCCTAACCAACAATGCCAACCAGCACCAAATGGCTAATTTCTGTAACGATTAAATTCCAGGACAACGCACTACCTGTACCCAGGGGCGTCCCGACACCTTGATAGATTGGGTGCGGCTTCAGAATTTTGCGAGGTTTTACCGGAAATTCTCCATAGTGACCATCCCTGCAGAAACTCTAGAATACTGTTGTGTTTTGACTTCGACTATGTGTTATAAACTACAATAAACAAAAAATAGGTCCGTTAAAGTTTAACTAAGGGCACCTTATTTTTACATCCACTACTGAACACACTGAAATATTTTGACCCATCTGAGGTACTTCGTAGCCAACGTTCAGAGTGTGCGCAGCGCACACTTACACGACCGAAAGAATAATTTCGCTCTATGAAATCGATCATCCATGGATAACGGACAAACCAATTAACGGATTTCTATCAGGTTTTCAGGAATATTTAAGTGAATAAGTGATATGTTACTAGACTGCTGGATCTCAGCCCTAGTCATTAAACTTTGATTATCATGTTAAGTAAAATGTCTTCTACCTTCAACCAGATTCGTACTAGTAATTTATTTCGGGGGGGGGGGGGGGGGGGGGGGGGGGGGGGGGTCCGCGGGTTGGAGCAAAAAGGGCATGGACCTTTTGTGTCTGTTTTTTTTTTGTGGGGGGGGGGGTCGGTCGGTCGCTCTATGGAATCGACCATCCATGGATAAAGGACAAAAGAATTACCGCAATTCTATCAGGTTTTCAGGAATATCCATTTATTTTCAGGGTCCATTTGCCCACAACACACCCTAGATCGGTTTCACATGCGATTAGTAACAGACTTTTCAAGACGAGAACGAAAGTTAGAGGTTCGAAGGCGATCAGATACCGCCCTGGTTCTAACCATAAACGATGCCAACCAGCGATCCGCAGACGTTACTTCAATGACTCTGCGGGCAGCTTGTCAGCCATTGTTGAACGCAAGGTGGTCTTAACCAACTTCACCTTGCTAAAAACCCTTTCCCCTTTTGCCAAGGTAACAGGGATTGTCTTAGGCATTGTCCTAATAGGTGTAATAAGGTGAATAGCGCTATACGCGATGTTTACGTCTTAATACACACGCCCGTTCAAATACAACCCAAGAGGTTCTTATCAATGCAGCTTCCGGTGTTGCCAAGGTAATACAATTTTTCGAGCTCTAAAAATATCCGAAAAGGTTCTTGGTACTACTTGAAGCACACGAGTACAATATAACGCAAACTATACTGTAAAAAAGCTATTAAAATAACGGATGGACAGCATTGATCCTCGAACTGACGAAAAGCCGTCGTAATAGAACAAAAACGTGTTTTCGTTAAGAAAAGTTGTTTCTTTAGCTTCCAACAAAGTAGAACTGTTGTGCTTTCTTTGGCAACCCTGACGACGCTGCGCCTCTCCTCGGCCCGCTGGCGGAACCAACCAAGCGACCTGATTGGCCCTGCATAAGCCAGAATAGAACGCTAGTCTATTCTCCTTATTCACCTTATTACAGCGCGCTCCGAGGAAAAGAGGAATCTGTAATAAGTCTTATACGCGGTAATACACCTTATTACACCTATTAGGACAATGCTTTAGCCACCTTTGACGCATTCCATACTAGTCGTAAGACATCTTTCAGTCCAAACAGTGTTTGTTTCGAGGCTCTCCTGCCGACTTTCGAGATCACGGAACAATACAAGGCTAGCTCGTGTTTTATCTCTTCTCGGCCTATCACCGAAAATGAGTCGAGAAAGCTGTTGAAACTGTAGTAGAAGGTACCGTGGTATTATTCCTGTAACAGTATTTATAGTTGGAAATGAATTTGAGTAGGTTACCTAATTCTTGAAAGCCACAGAAATTTATGAGATTACTGGAATCACCCGGCGAACATTCCGGTACGCTGTGTTATCTCTCTGCGCGAATCACTCTGGTAAGTTGTGTGACGGGGTCATCCCGGGACGCTATGCCTATACTGATACGGTAACTAGTAAAATTCCGAGAGATTCCCTGAGCCAAATTCTGGTCGACTCGGTGGGGCTAGTCGACCAGGACTTAGGATCTACCCAAGTCCGGTAGATCCCCTGATCCAGCCTCCAGTAAATTCCCTGATTTTTTTAGTCAAATTCCGGTGGATTTGAGTCCAGTTCTGGTAGATTCCTTGAGTAAGACTTCCGGTAGGTTCCCTGAGCAATAATCCGGTAGATTCCCTAAAAATTATCCAAGTTCAGGCGAATTTGATAAAATTTAACTGGCCCCGGTTCGCGACACCAGTCAAAATTTACCGGATTTTCACCCACAGACCTTTTGTTGAGGGGGGGGGGGGGCATCAGTGACCCTCCTGCCTGTCCCCAACTACCTTGGGGCTTGATCCCTTTAAGACTGATAAAATTTGAACTTAGTATATATGAAAAAGCTCATTAAGGGGGGCTTTTGACGGGAGTCACGTAAGTGACCTGGTACTTATATTTGTTTGTTTGTTCAGTGTGTTTTTGTTATATGGCCCATGTTGGCCTTATTTGAAATAAAATAAAAAAATAAATTAAGCGCTTAATAATCAGAAACACCAAATACACTCCTGTCACCTAAGGGACCAGGTCTCAGCTCCATAGAGCTTGAAAGAACTAGGGGCAGAGGCGTCATTCGGGGGTGGGCGCTGCCCCCCCCCCCATGGCTTTTCAAGGGGGCCCAGAGCTACCCAGGAAAAACAGAAAAATATCCCAAAAAAATCAGTTTCTCATCAGAATTGTGACATCTGGTTGCCATATCAGTTGATCATGGTCACTCATTAAAATTCCCTTTTTAGTCCCACTGTTCCGAGGATCGAATGTCTTCAAGGCGCGTTTGAGCCTAAGTCAGTTCGGTTGTGTGTCTGAACTGTGGATATGAAGAGAGTTATACCTTTGGAACATGGCGTTGAGTATCACCAAGAACAAATAATCAGATAGAACCTCCGTCTCCCTATCGGCTGTCCTCCGGCAAAACCCACTATCTACATCTGAGTAACTTCCGAGAAAAACGCGAAAACGTTGTTGCGTTGAGCAGCTTCTTTTGCCACATAATAGCAATTGCGATTACAGATATAGTAATTAAAAATCCAGAGTATTTTTTTAATCCCTTGAAAAAGTAGATACTAGGTTTGTCAGTGTTTTACTAGTGAGATAGTATCTCTGTGCAATGACTTTGCATTGTCGAGTATTTGCTCGTACCTTTTCCGCTGTGAACGAGTGGTATTGTTGGTAACTTCGCGCCACATCGGGTTTTGTCACCTCTGCAATTAGAGCCTGGTCACACTGGGCCCAAAACGGCTGAAAATGAGTCCACAAATCTGCGCAGATTCGGTCGGTTGCCCGTGTGGTTCCGAAAATCCTCAGGAGACGTGACGGTTGTTGGCTTTCGGGCAGCTTGGGGGCAATGAGCAGACTGCAATTAGGGTTGTAAAATCAAAGCTTGACCAGTTTTGCAACAATTCAGTTTTAATTATGTTGGGCTAGTGTGAACTATCATGAATTTGTTTTAAACATCTCAGGATTAACCTAAGCTGGTAAGAAAAGTAAAGACTTTAAGACTTTATTTATTTTCTACCAAAAAATAACAAAGAAGCATGTATTTGATGTATTTTACCTTTTTTTCAAGTGAAAAAATACTTATTTAAATTATTTTTATTAGTCAACAACACTAAAAAATACCAGTATATTTCCTAGAACATAATAAGAAACGCTGTTTCATTCTAAATGATCTCCTGAATTTAAAACAATAACATTCAGAATTAGGTGTATCTTGTACTTTTTCATTTTTTTTTAATTTAGCAACCCAAAAAGCTGCTTTTTCTTGGCTCTAGTGTGACCAATTCAGCGCCTAATTATGCGCATAAATGAGCCAAGTGAGACCAAGCTCACACTTGGCTCATTTCCTGGCTTTGTGGGTTACAAAAGTAGAAAAAAGAAAACGTACAAGATATAAATAATTCTGAATGTAAAAATCAAGTACCTATTCGGTCAATTTTACCAGGTGTGCCCCCCCCCCCCCCCCAATGAAGAAAGGCTCGGGAAGCCCCTTCTGCACACTGAAAAGCCGCGCCTGTGTTGAGATTAAAAATTGCCGGCGTCACAGTAGAATTTATTCTGTGGGGACGGCCGCATATATCCTGAACGTCATAACTAGAGCAGATAGTGGAAAATAATTTTTGGAAGAATTTTTGGATAGTTAGTGGTGATTCTGGTTGAAAATGAGTTGTTGTTTTTTGGTTGATTTTCTGGTTGGGCGTCCCAGACCGCGTAAGTCAAGCTCCTTTCTTTCTTTCTTTCCCCTTTTTTCCTTTGTCTTTGTTTTTGTCGAAGTTTTGTTTTTATTAATGTTTTGTTTCGAGGGTAATTAGTCCCTTACAGGTTCGCCTCTGGGCATTGAAGATTCCATTTTTTTTTTTAATAAACCCTTCATTCATTCATTCATTCAAAAAAAATCCTTTTTAAATCCAAATTAAATACTCTTTATGACTAATTACAAAACACGCCAGCGATCCTCAGGAAGAAGGAGTAATCGTGTCCGTACGTCTCAAACTCAACGACTCAAATCCTGTGTCAATCAATCACAGCGATCTTGGGCAGGAGCTGTGACACCACTTCTGCCTTTCTTCCGCTAGATACCCGGAGAGGCCGGAGATTTTGCATCAGCAAGGAGAGATGAGTTTTATTTGAAGTTGATCAAGAGGTTCGATGTGGGGGTAAGGAAACATGCTGAATTCGTTTTTGAGCTTTAAGGCGTATCGAAGGGAACGGCGAGAACAGAGGGAGTCGCTCACGCGGAAAATAGCGAGAGCACCGGGATTGCTTTCAAAACGGATTTTGTTCGAAAAAGAAATATGCAGTTGACGGAACTAGTCTGGATCCATTTAATTTTTTGTTTTATTTATTCTGATTGTTGTTAATTAATATTTCGAAGTTTTGTTCACCGTTAGCGTAGCCGGTTGCTTAATTTCCGTTTTCGAACGCCGGCGAAGTTCACCGTTTGCTTAATTAGTTTTTTTTACGACTCCGGCGATCCTTGCCCGGTTGACGTTTCTTCGACAAGCTCCGAACTTGCTAGCTCACGAAGTTCGACTGTCAGAAGTTGCGTTTTTTATCGAAGTTTGAAGTTACCTTCAACCTCAAAGGTCTCTGCTTAAATACCGTTTTTGGTCGCCGGTCACAGTTCCTTCGTCCTTCAAACTCTGACTGTCGAACTTCGTGCGCTAGCAAGCTCGAAGTTTGCCTGAATCGTCGAAGAAACGTCGACCTGGCAAGGATCGCCGGAGTCGTAAAAAACACTAATTAAGCAAACGGTTAACTTCGACGGCGTTCAAGAATGGAAATTAGGCAACCGGCTAAGCGAACGGCGAACAAAACTTCGATCAAAAACGCAACTAGAGTTTGAAGGACGAAGGAAGCGTGACCGGCGACCAAAAAACTGTAATTAAACAAAGACCTTTGAGGTTGAAGGTAACTTCAAACTTCGATCAAAAACGCAACTAGTGTTTTTACGACTCCGGCGATCCTTGCCCGATTGACGTTTCTTCGACGGTTCAAGCAAGCTCCGAACTTGCTAGCTTACGAAGTTCGACGGTCAGAGTTTGAAGGACGACGGCGGACGACCGAAAACCGTAATTAAACAAAGACCTTTGAGTTTGAAGGTAACCTCGATCAAAAAGGCAACTATTGCACCAACACCAGCAAAAATTGATTCCCCTCCGTATCTGAAAGGGAGTCCTCTTTGACGTGGTGATGATAATCGGAGCATTCCCCGTCTGTGGGGACTCGTGAGAATACGGGGAGTGAGTCCCCGGGGACAAAGAAAAACGCGGGGACTCCTCAAGTCGAGTCCTCGAAAACGGCGAGAATACGCCTTAGTCTTTTGCCAGACAAGTAGTGTATCTTGAATCCGGCCGAAACGGAAATTTGGCAGAAATAAGGAAGGCGGTTTTGGTCAATTTCATCAAAGTAGATACGATGCAGGGTGTAGGGTAAATTCACATGCTGAATCCATATCTGAACTTGGTCTTCTTCTCAGATGATTACCATCAGCCATAAGGCGTATTCTCGCCGTTCCTCGAGGACTCCTCGGGGAATCAAAGGGAACGGCGAGAATAGAGGGAGTCACTCCACGCGGACTCCGCGGACAGAAACAGCGAGAACACGTGGAATGCTTCCAACATGGATTTTTTTCGAAAAATAAATAAGCCGTCCACGAAATTAGTCTGGAGCCAATTTATTTTTGGTTTTGTTTATTCTGATTATTTTTAATTAATTTTACCTTGTACCAACACCAGCAAAATGGATTCCCCTCCGAATCTGAAAGGGAGTCCTTTTTGATGATGGCTATGATAATGAGAGCATTCCCCGTTCGTGGGGACTCGCGAGAATACGGGGACTGAGTCCCCCGGACAAACAAAAACGCGGGGACTCCTCAAGTGGAGTCCGCGGGGAACGGCGAGAGTACGCCTTTAATCTGTTTCTAAATTTTAATAGTAAACATGTATAAGAAGTCTGTCGAAAACCGAATATCTAACATTTTTGGGATCCCATCGAAACCTTTGGTCTTGTTCATTTTAGGAATGGGAACAAGAACTACTCTTGTTCGCGAATGCGGCAATATACCGTGGGATTCCATGCAATTACACAAAGCCTAGATAAAAAGCTAATCATCATAAACGTTTCTACCATCTAATATGTAAGCACTTTCCACGAGAGGTACGGAAGCGGCAAAACTTAGGGCGTGTTCCATCCTACTTACCGTAGTTGAACGCATTTATCTATTCGCTAAAATATCAATCCGCGGGGTAATCCAGCCAACCACGTTACAGAGATCCGTCGTTACCAGGCTTATTACGCTCCCGAGCCTTTGGAGAAGGTTGGAACAGTCAGCGTAGTAGCTTTTCGTGAGGTTGAAACGGAAATAATAACTAATATTTACCAGTGTTCGAAGGGTGGAACACGCTCTTACAGGATCAGATGTGTAATTTAGTTGTCCAGATCCTGTTCTATCTTTAATATCTGCAGTATCGCCGTATCGGTTGATGAGATTGCATCAGTAGGCACGGTAGTTGCGTGTGGGCCGCTAACACTGTTTTGAGGTATAGCGTAAGTATGATCAGTTGTCACTTGGGAGGGGCTTGGTTTGCATTTTGCCTTTCGACCAATGTCAGATGGTATTGGTAGTTTGAACTTTGAAACTGGAGCGGGTAGTTTTAACTTCAGAACTGGAACGTGTGAATCCACTGTTGGCTCTCCGTGAACAAAATGTTCTGAACAGATGAAACTGTATCTGTTTGGTTTCCACGTTGGTGACTTATTAACTGCAGAAATCCATGCGTTTAGGTGGATATTGCTTTTCAGGGGGAAATGAAAAAGTTTGAAGGGCGGCTTGCAAGGACAATCAGGGCGAAGCACCTTATGATCTGGACAAATGGAACGTAGAACAGATTTCGTATTCGGGCAATAAAGAATTTCACATTTTCCTTGGGGTCTCCTCATGTCAGCTTTCATTCATAGTACCTGCAATTAGAAACAAATAGGTAGGCTAATGTTTCATTTTTTGGCACTCCCATTTACCATTACAATATCAATCAACCAATAATTTTTTTTATTCAGTCGTAAGGCCATACAAAAACCCACTAAAACAAGCAAAACACACAAGGTAAACAACACAATTCCAGTCTCAATTACAGTACACCTCACGGGGAATATGAGGACCGACAGAAGATGTCGCCACAGCGGAAGACTGTGATAGATATGATATGTATCCCGGGACTGCCAACATACCAAGGGCTTTAAACGGTAATTTTAGGGGCTTACCGACGAAACGTCCCCTGGCGAAACGTCTCCGACGAAACGTCCCCATGTCAAAACGCCATCGT
Source organism: Branchinecta lynchi (assembly GCA_023053575.1). Classification (NCBI taxonomy): domain Eukaryota; kingdom Metazoa; phylum Arthropoda; class Branchiopoda; order Anostraca; family Branchinectidae; genus Branchinecta; species Branchinecta lynchi. Next base: position 18,607,280 of record JAKZAP010000010.1, on the reverse strand, counting down.
GGCGAAACGTCCCCAAGCATAGATTTTTAAGTTCGCTTCGATCTTCAGGTGCATGATCGAGGTAAAACAACTTCATGGTGTGAAGTGTAAATATGCCTTGCAATTTACTAGTAACTGATCAGTTCTAAGTCGTTTGAAGCAACATGCACAATCTGAGAAGCAACAATAGGGTCCTCCGAGAATGGGGAAGCCCGCTGTGGCTCAAAGAGAGCCAAACAAGGAAAATGCAAAAATAAGCGTAGTGCCGTTATGCTGGACAAAAATGACATGGGAAGCGAGGAAACAAATCGGATGAACGATTAGTTATCTATTAGTTAGGTAGAGAGACAAGTAATTCTAGGAGACGGTTTGCTCCTTTAATAAAATCTTTTAATAGTAAATATAATATAAATATCGAATAAAAGCGAGATCAATGAGTTATATCGCAGGGTAAACTAACATACAAAACAAACCAATTAAATAAAAGATAAAACGAAAACTGACAAATACGACAAAGACAAATAGCCGAGAGCCATACTTTGGTTTGTTTCTTGACTATCGGTTAGATGCTGAAGTAAATCCAACCCATCGTGGCCCGTTATCACAGTTTCGTACCGGTTTTGGAGTAACGGCAGTCCTAGCACTTCCAGAGCCTTTTCGTAGGGGATGTCACGGCGGCCCAAAATAATCGATACAGCTCGCTTCTGAACCGATTCAAGCTCCTGACAAAGATACACTGTTCTAAGTGCTGACGGCGCCCATACAGGGCAAGCATACTCCAGAATGGGGCGGACGTACGTTAAGTATGCAGACTTAATACTCTCTGTGTTCGCACTGAACCTACGCATACCGTTTAAAGTCTGTAGACTAGCGTTTGCACTTTTAACCACGTTTTCAATATGTGCGGCAAAGCTGAAGTCATTGGAGAAAGTGACTCCAAGGATCTTGATACTGTTTGTTAGTGGAAATGGAACATTTGGCTCCATAACATCACTTTTTAGCGGGTTAAAGCGTACTATCTTCGACTTGTTCCGATTAATCTCAAGATCTAGCTCCGCGCACTCTTTTGTGAAAACACTGAAAAAATTTGAACTGAATTGTGGCGTCACAACTCCGTTTTGTACTAAATATTTCAAGATGAATGACAGGTCGTCCACGAACTTGTAGCGGTCGTCATAGTCAGCTATGAGGAAGTTGATTACAGACAAGAATACAATAGCTGCGAGCTTAGTGCCTTGTGGGGCTCCACAGGTGGATGAGGACCATTCGGAATTACTATCACCTTCATAGAGAGCAAAAACACGCTGCATCCTCTGACTGAGAAAGTCCAACACGAGCGTAAGAGTCTTTTTCTTAGCTCCCATTAGCTTGAGATTAAGGGCAGCTACAATGTGATTGATTAAATCAAAGGCCTTTCGGAAGTCTATGGCACCAAGGTCGACAAAACTGTGACCCTTTTCGACCCACTTGAGGATACTATCGTACATCCGCACTAGGTACACTGAGGTATTACAGTCTCTCAGTCCGCCGTATTGTCTTTGGTCGATAGATTCCTTGATTTGATCCAGTAAGACCCTCATGATAAAGGTCTCGGCCACTTTTGCCAGGCATGGTGTTAGCGAAATAGGTCTAAGTTCGTCACAGCTCTTGGGGTTAGTAACCTTCGGAATTACTCGAACGTGAGCTTTCTTCCAAACACCTGGAAAGACCCCAATAAGAAAGCACAAGTTTATCAGCACTGAGAGTGGTTTCGCAATGAAAGGGGCGTATTCTCGAATCAGTTTGGGTGGAAGTTCGTCTGGATAAGCAGAGCTGTTTGCTTTCACCTTCATCAGGGCCTTATAGGTTGTCATCTCATCGAAAACAACTTCACCTTCGTCTGCGCAGGAGTCAAGTATTTCCGACTTCTGGGCTTGTGTGGGAGAAGGGAATGTGGTCCAGATACGGGTGAAATATTGGTTAACCTCATCAGCAGTTGTGTAAGTTCCGTCAGGGTGGCTTATTTTTATGCTGTTATGAATGGACTTGCCAGTGATTTGCTTGACCGCTCTGTGCCATTTCCTGGGATCAGTGTTTAAGACTGTCCGAAAATTTCTCACGCCCGAAATCTTTCTTCGCACTTCTCGTGAGACAGGTAATGTGATTCCGCAATTTTTTCGCGTTTTGCAAATCTCCTTATTGGAAAAGCTTGCACTTCTTTCGGATTAGTTTCTTGATTTGGGGGGTTATCCACGGTTTATCACTTTCGCATCTAGTGAAAGTCTTTTCAGGAAATAGCTCAAGGTATTTGGCGTGGAGCACTTCGGTGAACAGTTGGCATTTTTTATCGAGGCTTCCGTCTCCATAGACCTCTGGAAAAGGGTAAGTAGCTATCCATCGACCATAAGCGCTAATTGTCCAATCCGTAAGCGGACGGTACTTGACACGCTTAACTTCAGATATGTACAGAAAATTTGATGTCGATAAGATTGTTCTACTATAGTTCTGTTTTTGCTGATACCATGGTATCTGATACCACGATCTAAAGTCGTTTTTGCAGTTATCGTGGTATCTGATACCACGGTCAAAAGGCGTTTTTGCAGTTATCGTGGTATCTGGCCAGTTGTCGTGGTATCAGATATTCAGATACTACGATCCGATCGTGGTAATCACTTTCTTCAAATTTTGTCAGATTGCTAAGAAAGAAGTTTAGCACTTGGTGATGTAACTGGATATCTGTTTTTCTTTTGGGATGACTTCGAAAAGTGTAATTTTGGCAATAGTCGTTTTTGCAGAGCACCGTGTATCAGATACCACGATAACTGGAACAAGACCAAAGGTTTCGATGGGATCCCAAAAAGTCCAGACAATTGGGTCTTGTTTTCGCCAGACTCCTTGAACAGTATTGATATTAAGATTCAGCAACAGATAAGGCCAAATAGCTAATCATCTGAGAAAACCAAGTTCATACTAAGCGCTTGCTAAATTCTGGTAGATTCCGTATTTCCTGAAAGTAGTGAAGTTCAGATATGTAGCCTACAGAAAATTTGACTGGCATGGCTTCACCACACCAGTCCCAACCACCTGAAAACGTCCGATACTGACACTGCCCAGTGATGGGAAATGTGTAATTAAGAATTCCAGCAGTTTTTAATATTATTAGCTTTGTGTTTGCTGTCGATAAGAATGTTCTACTATAATTCCGTTTTTGCTGATACCATGGTATCTGATACCACGATCTAAAGTCGTTTTTGCAGTTATCGTGGTATCTGATACCACGGTCAAAAGGCGTTTTTGCAGTTATCGTGGTATCTGGCCAGTTATCGTGGTATCAGATATTCAGATACTACGGTCCGACCGTGGTAATCACTTTCTTCAATTTTGTCAGATTGGTGAGAAAGAAGTTAAGCACTTGGTGATGTAACTGGATATCTGTTTTTCTTTTGGGATGACTTCGAAAAGTGCAATTTTGGCAATAGTCGTTTTTGCAGAGAACCGTGTATCAGATACCACGATAACTGGAACAAGACCAAAGGTTTCGATGGGATCCCAAAAAGTCCAGACAATTGGGTCTTGTTTTCGCCAGACTCCTTGAACAATATTAATATTAAAATTCAGCAACAGATAAGGCCAACTAGCTAATCATCTGAGAAAACCAAGTTCAGATATGGATTCAGCATGTGTGTTTATCCCTATAAGTCATATCTGTTTTGACGAAAACTTCCTGCCACTTCTGACAATTTCCCGGTTTCAGCCGAATTCCGGAACTACTTGTCCGGCGAAAAAAGAAAGCTAAAAAACGCCCCAATATTGAACATCTAATCAACTTCAAATAAAAATTTAACTTATAACAAATCGAATTGTATGTCCGGTCGAACTATATGTCCGGTCGAACTATATGTCCGGTCGAACTATATGTCCGGTCGAACTATATGTCGAAATATATGTCCGGGTAAAAAATTATTTTCATACACGGATTCAGCATCTCTTCTTACCCCTAAATCGGACATCTAATCAACTACAAATAAAACTTTAACTTTTTCCGGTTTTGGCCGGATTCCGGGCGAAGTACTTGCCCGGTAGAAAATTGTTTTCACACAAGTGTTCAGCATGTCTTCTTACCCCTAAATCGAACATCTAATCAACTCCAAATAAAAGTTTTACTTTTAACAAACTTTCCGGTTTTGGCCGGATTCCGGGCGAACTAATTGTCCGGCGAGAAAATGGTTTCACCATCGTTTTCAGCATGTCTTCTTACCCCTAAATCGAACATATAATCAACTTCAAATAAAACTTTAACTTTTAACAAACTTTCCGGTTTCGGCCGGATTCTGGGCGAACGACTTGGCCGGTGACAAAATGGTTTTCACCATCGTTCAGCATGACTTCTTACCCCATAATAGACTATCACAGTATATGTTTAAAAATATTTCATTTGCCCCTTAATTTAAACCCCCTCCCCCACCCCTAAATGTAGGGCTACAGAGCCGATCTACGAACTTGACCCAAAGAATCCTCACACCAAGTTTCATCAAAATATCTCATTCCCTTCGAGAGTTATAGTGCACACAGACGGACAGACGGACAACTTTTGCGATGTTATAGGTATCCCGCCACTTACGTTTTGGGATCCTAAAAACGACTAATTGCAGACCCAGTTACCCTGGTATCAGCAAAAACGCAACTTATGTTATGGGCAAATTTATTTTGAACAGTGTAGCAAAAAAACTAGTGCAGACAGTAGTTGCGTTTTTGCAGATATCATGGTATCTGATACCACGTTCTAAAGTCCTTTTCACAGTTATCGTGGTACCTGATACCACGGTCAAAAGGTGTTTTTGCAGTTATCGTGGTATCTGGCCAACCATCGTGGTATCTGATATTCAGATACCACGGTCCGACCGTGGTAACTGATTGTGGTATCTGAAAAAGTTGTCTCACTGTCATCATCACCAACAATAAAGCCTAGGATTTTGTCAAATTGGTGGGAAAGAAGTTTGGCACTTAGTGATGTGACTGGATTTCAGTTTTTCCTTTAGTATGACTTCGACAAGCGCAATTTCGGCAATTGCCGTTTTTGCAGACAGACGTGGTATTAGATACTACGGAACCACAAAAACGACTAATCGCAGATCCAGTTACCGTGGTAACGGATACCATGGTATCTGCCAAAACGCAACTAATCTTTATCTGATCCAAATATTTGAGATGCAAAGAACCTTAGATCTGAGATGCAGCTTCAGGAGCAATAACGAATAGTAGCTCTGATTATTTTTTCTAATTTTGTTAATTTGCGCTGAGATTCTTCCTAGGCATTAAAAACACTGCCACCTTAGCAGTGCAAGCCAGGGTGAACGACAGGGTGACAGCAGCAGTTGCGTTTTTGCAGATAACCTGTCATCTGATACCACTGTCTAAAGTCTTCTTTGCAGTTATCGTGGTATCTGATACCACAGTCAAAAGGCGTTTTTGCAGTTATCGTGGTATCTGCTATTCAGATATCACGGTCCGACCGTGGTAACTGATCTTGATATCTGAAAAAGTCATCTCACTTTCATCAATTTTTGTCAAATTGGTGGGAAAGAAGTTTGGCACTTAGTGATGTGACTGAATATCAGTTTTTCTTTTGGGATGACTTTTAAAAACGCAATTTCGGCAATCGTCATTAATTGCAGATCCAGTTACCCGGTAACAGATACCATGGTATCTGCAAAAACGCAGCTAGTGTCTGTCTGATATGCTGTCGTCAGAAACTGCTACGGACTGGGATATTAGGGCAGCGAATTCCTGTTATTGCAAATGACAATCACCTTAACCTTAGAAATACTAGCTTTAATGTCTCTTTAAATTCACCCAGATTCCCACATGCGGTGCTGTCTTTTTCGGCTATTGTCTTAACTTGTAAGACCCTTGAGCCTTGCTGGACATCCGCCAGTCCTGTATTTCAAGGTAGTCACCTCCCACTCATGCTTTTCAAACCGCCCCTGAGCTCAGAGATACAACTAATTCAACACTTGCACTTATCACGAATTAAACTATTATCCATGCAACGAAAAGCTGAAATGGGCGGCAGGGCGAGTTTTGGTTTGGGATGCCCCTGGTCACAATAAACACAAATTATTTAATTTTTCTTTGTTCTGAACGTAATAGGAAAGTCTTAAAAAAACGAATTTTCTGGTTAGGTTACTGCTTTTGGTAACTCGTCTATCTTTTCATCTATCTTACTCATACGTTTAATATCTCGTCTATCTTTTCATCTATCTTACTCATACGTTTAATATTATCTTTTTCATCACTTTGTAAATCATTGAATTTGAGCTCAGTGACAGTGAGAATGAGGTGATATAGTATGAAATGAAAACATGATTTACAGGATACCGTACCTTGCTATTTGCATCACCCCTAGTAAACTTGTGTAAATAAAGACTAAATCACAAGGAGTGGAACATCAAAATACTCCATTCTGAGCGAATTAATTAATATCAAATGTCACTTCCATTTGTTGTGACCCATTTCTTCTTAGAAGAATTAGCTGGTGCAAAACAATGCAGAAAAGGCTTAAATACATGCAAAGGAGAAATGCTGGTGCAAATAGTTGTGCTCAAATTATTTCGGTTGAGCTGTTAGAGCAAAATAAATTCTCGAAATGTGCAAACGAAAACTGAAAATGCAAGGTGGCGCAAAAGTAATTTGGCGGTGGTCAGCAGGTGTTTATTTAATTTCATTTAATTTAACTTCAAAATAAACGTGGCACACCATTTCATGCTCAAGAAAATTGATTGAAAAAAGGCATTTGGCAATGCTGCAACTTTATTCAAAAATGACAAAGAAAATACTAGGTTGCAATGTAGAGAATAATTCGACCTTTAAATCAAGGCCAACTTTCCCACATTTGGTGGGAACTGGGAAGGAACAGTGGGAATTGCAGGCATATAATTCTTTCACTGGGCCTGGAGCAAATAGCAAGATAGGCCTATCCTGTATTAGAAAACTGAGGAAGAATTTATTCTTTCAGCAAGTAAACCTGAGTAAACCAGTTCATAAGCTTCAATTTAGCTTCAATCTCATCATTTGTGTCATGATTTTAGTTCTCTTTTAAGCCAGACAGATCTCTTTGAAAGGCAGACTTTTCTAGAAATTTGAAGTTTTTATCTTTTCCCTCCTACAGCTCCTACAGCTAGGGCCAGTCGCTGGCCAGTCGGTAAAAATAACCGAGTCTGTACATTTTTTTGCAAAAACAGTCAATTTTTTTCTTCGAAACAGTCAATTTTCTTAGAAATAGTCGATTTTAGTCATTTTTTTTTCTGTAAAACAATCAGTTTTTTGAAAATCAGTCAATTTTTCTTCCAAACAGTAATTTTTTCTTTAAAATAGTTCGATTTCCTGCAAAAAAACAGTCGGTAAAAATGACCAGCCAGTCCGTAAATAGCCTACCTTCCCCCCCCCCCCCCAAAAAAAAACATTTTAGCAAGTAATGCCTCTGCCTACAGTTACAGTACTGCAGTCTAGTACACTAGCCCCTTTTCAGGCACGGTGCTCAAACGTCTAGCACCATGCCTGGGTGCTAGACGTTCAAGCACTGTACCTTGGATTTCATGTATGGTGCATGGATTTCAGTATACAGTGCATACATCAAAAACACAGTTTCTGTCATAACAACTGAGCACCAGCTCGGGCAGGGCTGAAATTACTACCATGAATTAGAGAAATCAAAGACAATCCTTTATATATTTTTCACAACAAAAACAAAAGGGCTCGGCTGATGACAGATGTGAAAAACCTCATTTCCTTTTCTACATAGTCAAGGGTTTTGCATGCAAAGTGTCCTGTGCCTCGGCTTTTTCTACCTAGCAGCCAACCAGAATATTGGCTCTTGGGGAATAGATAGGGAAAATACATGGAAAATCAATAGGGTGATGTTAGGTTTTTCATCTCCATCATCATTAGAGCCCTTTTGTTTTTGTTGTGACAAATATAAAAAGGATTTTCTTTGATTTCTCTAATTCATAGTAGTAATTTCAGCCCTGTCCGAGCCGGTGCTCAGTTGTGATGACAGAAACTGTGTTTTTTCTGTATGCACTGTATACTGAAATCCATGCACCATACATGAAATCCAAGGTACAGTGCTTGAACGTCTAGCACCCAGGCATGGTGCTAGACATTTGAGCACCGTGCCTGAAATGGGGCTAGTGCACGGCTAGTGTACTAGACTGCAGTACTGTGCTTAACCCTAACCAAAATACTGGCCTAGATAGTGGTTGTCGAATTTCAAATTGCTGAAACACCTGAAGAGTCGGTCATAAATCAGGGGAATTACTTCGTTAGGAGCAAGGTGCTGTCCTGAGCTGTCCTCCTCAGTTACAGAACCAGGACTGACCAGGACCTTACAGTATGGCCTATTCCATAGGCTAATGCCCACGACAGAAAGATCCAAATGACGCTTGATCTGGTAGGTATGTAGCCGTAGGCAGTATGTATGTACAGTGTAGCCTAGGGCTAGGGGTTAAGGTAATCATCTGATCATCAGTATCATCAAATAAATTGTAATACCATTGTTCAGTCAAGATGGCAATAGCTCTACTTTTAAATACAGATTCAAAAGTTACCACTCACCATTTTTTACCAGAATACTTGTTTTGTTGTTGTTTATTACTTTACTTGGTCTTGTTGTTGTTGTTTCTGGCCTAGGTAATATTCGTAGAGCGTGTTCCATCCTACTTACCGTAGTTACTACGCATGACGTCACGAATTCTGGCTTTTTGCCGTCAAGGCTGGAACGATTTTTCTATTTTCCAGCAGGATCTCACGCCAGGGGCGAATCCGACCAATCACGTTCCAGAGATGCGTGGTTACTACGCTTACCACGCTCCCGAGCATGGTAAGCAAATAGTAACTATTAGTTACTATTCCGACAAGGTTGGAACGGTCAGCGTAGTAACTTTTCGTGAGAATGGAACGGAAATAGTAACTAATAGTAACTATTGTTACAAGGGTGGAACACGCTCGTATCTAGCCAATGTAGGTAATATTCGTTCCAGTGTTGTCAGATGCTTGACACAAGATCGTGCAGCAAGAGAAGCAAAAATGCACCTTCGGCGCATTTTCGCTATTTTCCTTTTTGGGATGAAATTAGATCCCCCCACACCAAAAAAAAGTGTTGTCGGCCAGCCGGTAATAAAAAAAAAAAAAAAGATTCTATGCGACGCGCCACTATTTACAACAACAAAAAAATGTTACGTCGGTTCAAATAACTAGCCAGTCGCTAGACCATGACCCCCCTCGCCCCCCCCCAAGCCCATTTTGACTAGAAATGCCTCCCGTATTATTGTGAGCAAAACAAGAGAAAAGTCAATCAGGTCTATTCTTTTGTAAGAAGAGAATATCGTTTTTCAAAAATCTACATTTCTAAACTACAAACTGTTCACCACCAAGTTATACTGAACGCTAATCGCTGGCACACAAGATATGAAGCAATAGATGAGATATCACATTCTAAGCCCACATGCCCATTACATGGATTTCTCGAATTAAATTTGTTAACATTCGATAACGATTTGGAATCTCCGCGCCTGCAACCCTCAGCTCTAAGTATAAACTAGACCTTATACGTTGCACGGGCAACGTGAAGTATTGCAGCAACCTTTGTTCGGCTTCGCCGACTAAAGTGTTGCGATAGCAACACTTTGGTTTTGTTTCTTCGCTAACGGTTAAATGCTGCATTTGTAAACCCATCGAGGTTTTCAAAACAGTATGTTCCAATCCATGAAGAATATTTGTCTGGACTGATGAGACAATTTGTAATCGCATGGTTATCCCTCAGCGTCGAACAAAACAACAGAATATCAGAAGTAGGGACTAAATTGACTTTGCAGCCAGTTGAACTTTACCTTTTTCAATCATAGACAGCGTGACTTTTGGAAACTTGACGTTATCTTATATAACCTAGTTGGCATTGTAAAGCTATCCATAGCTTTTTAGTTCACAATACCTCTACTATTTATTGCGAAACATATCGTTGTTTCATATTATCCTTTGTATCCGTTACGTTAACACTTAATTCTAGGTTACAGTGAAAAAACATACCATAGACCATTCTAGCATCTCATGAAAATGGCAATGGTTGAATAGTTCTCACCGGTGGTCTCCGGTTTTTGGGATCCCAAAACGTAAGTGGAGGGATACCTATGACATCGCAAAAGTTGTCCGTCTGTCCGTCCGTCCGTCCGTCCGTCCGTCCGTCCGTCCGTCCGTCTGTAAGCACGATAACTCTCGAAGGGAATGAGATATTTTGATGAAACTTGGTGTGAGGGTTCGTTGGGTCGTCGGACCAGTCAAGTTCGTAGATGGGCTTTGTAGCTCTACATTTAGGGGTGGGGGAGGGGATTCAAATTAAGGGACAAACAAAATATTTTGAAACAGCTAATGTGATAGTCGATTATGGAGTAAGAAGACATGCTGAACACGATGGTGAAAACCATTTTGTCATCGGACAAGTAGTTCGCCCGGAATCCGGCCCAAACCGGAAAGTTTGTTGAAAGTAAAAGTTTTATTTGAAGTTGATTAGATGTTCGATTTAGGGGTAGGAAGACATGCTGAAGACGATGGTGAAAATTATTTTCTCGACGGACAAGTATTTCGCCCGGAATCTGGCCCAAACCGGAAAGTTTGTTGAAAGTAAAAGTTTTATTTGAAGTTGATTAAATGTTCGATTTAGAGGTGGGAAGACATGCTGAAGACGATGGTGAAAACTATTTTCTCGACGGACAAGTATTTCGACCGGAATCCGGCCCAAACCGGAAAGTTTGTCAAAATTAAAAGTTTTATTTGGAGTTGATTAGATGTTCGATTTAGGGCAAGAAGACATGCTGAACACTTATGTGAAAACAAGTTTCTACCCGGACATGTAGTTCGTCCGGAATCCGGCCAAAACCGGAAAACTGTTGGAAGTCAAAGTTTTATTTCTAGTTGATTAGATAAGCGATTTAGGGGTAAGAAGAGATGCTGAGTCCCTGTATGACAATCATATTTTACCCGGACATATAGTTCGACCGGAATCCGGCTGGAATCGGAAAATTTTTCATAAGCTAAATTTCTATTTGAAGTTGATTAGATGTTCATTACTGGGGAGAGAGGATACCCTGATTTCGTCTTTGAGCTTTCTTTTTTCGCCGGAAGTAGTTCTGGAGTTCGGCCGGAACCGGGAAATTGGCAGAAGTGGCAGGAAGTTTTCGTCAAAACAGATATGACTTATAGGGGTAAACACACATGCTGAATCCAAATCCGAACTTGGTTTTCTCAGGTGATTAGCTATTTGGCCTTAATCTGTTTCTGAATTTTAATTGTAAAAATGTTCAAGGAGTCTGGCGAAGACTGGATCTGGCTAAGACAAGACCCAGTTGTCTGGATCAGATATTGAATTTTTGGGATCCCATCGAAACCTTTGGTCTTGTTCTTATAAGCCGTTTTTGCATCCACCGGTGACTTCTCACCAGTCTTATAACCCGTTTTTGAACTAACCAGTGTCCGGTTTTATCTCACCAGTGCGGACTAATCAGAACCTGCTCGTGAGCTCGGCTTCAACGAGGAGTTAGCCGGTTTTCATCAACTCACCGGTGAACCAAAAGAACGCGTTTTAAGGGAAGAACCGGACACTGGTGACTAAACACCAGTGACAGCCCGGAGTGCAACGAACTCAGCTAATATCGTAAGTGAATAGTTACGTTTTTGATCGAAATTTAGAGTTACCTTCAAACTCAAACAAAATACCGTTTTTGGTTGCAGGTCACAGTTTCTTTGTCCTTCAGTCTCTGACCAATGACCGTCGAACTTCGTCAGCTAGCAAGTTCGTAGTTTGCTTGAAACGTCGACTGGGCAAGGATCGTCTGCCAGCACGGTAACTCTCGAACGGAATGAGGTATTTTGATGAATTCTTTGGATCAAGGGAATGGTCGAGTTCGTAGATGGGCTCTGTAGCCTTACATATCGGAGTGGGTGTCCAAATTAAGGGGCAAACAAAATATTTGTAAACAGCCGATGAGGGGTGAGAAGGCTTGCTGAACACGATTATGAAATTCATTTTCTCGTCTGAGAAGTAGTTTGCCCGGAATCCGGCCGAAACCAGATAGTTTGTTAAAAGTAAATGTTTTATTTGAAGCTGATTAGATGTTCGATTTAGAGGCTAGAAGACATGCTGAATGCCTATGTGAAAATCGTTTTCTACCCGGACAAGTAGTTCGCCTGGAATCCGTCCAAACCGGAAATTTTTTTAAAAGCAAAAGTATTATTTGAAGTTGATTAGATTTCCGATTTAGGGGTAAGAAGAGACGGTGAATACAAATATGACAATCATTCTTGGGATCCGAAAACGTAAGTGGAGGGATACATATGACATCGCAAAAGTTGTCCGTCCGTCTGTAAGCCCGATAACTCTCGAAGGGAATGAAATATTTTGATGAAACTTGGTGTGAGGATTGTTTGGGTCATAGTACAGTCAATCTAAATTAATTTTAGGGGTTACCTCAAACAAATTGCAAAAGTTTTGGTTTTGGTATCTGCCGAACCGGAAAAAAATTCTCTACAACATTTTTTCGTCTTTTCTTCTAAAATAACGACTTCTACAAAAATTAACTTAAAAAAAATTAAAACGTCAGTGATAGGAAAATCTGGTATATAGATCACGAATATGGACTCGGTTCTGTGTCTTGACCATCCCTGAGCCGTTTGCCCCCCCCCCCCCCCCACACACACACACACGCGCGACATAAAGCGTGCATTAATATACGTTGGATATTACACGAAGTCGGATCCACGCAGAGAAATTTTACACTTCCTATGCCGAAATGCCAGGAAAAAGTCGTGTCCTAGTATCTTGCATATTTTGTCCCCCCCCCCCCCCCCACGTACACCCAATCAAATCTTTGAATTGATGTACGCTTCCGATACAGTTCCTCATCTTCTAAGTGGTAAGACTATTTCTCGAGCACTGCGAGCCCATACCATTGTAGACGCAGCAGTTCACTCGATTCTGATAAAGGAACTTGTAGACGAGGATTCAGATGCAGAACTTGAATTGAATACAGAACTTGCATTGAATACGGTTGAGCTTAATGAAATCAAAGACCTATATGAGAAAGTAATGGATGGACGAGTGTTAAATTTGTGTTACGTTAGGAGTATCTCTCTAATCGTTTATGCTTTAACCGTTGTACGAAACCGAGCATCTAATATTCGTGTAGCGTGTACCCGAGCGGTTGGTACATATTAGACTATACCGGTACTCTGATCTTAATCCTCGAAGGGTTGGTTCGTAACTGTGGAGGGGGGAGTTCGGACGGTAGGTCCTAGGTCCTACATTCAATACACAGTGGTTAGAAAACACACTTACTTTTAATATTGAAGTTCTGCATACATCGAATACATCTGATAATCCAACGATCACTACTGTCTTAAGACTAGCTTAAGACTGCCCTTTTTCATAGGAGTACATTCGTCTTATATAGTGCTCTTTTCTTAAATCGTTTCCAAGTCTTGGCTAAAGCATTTTGGCCAGCTCTTAACATAAGCATTTAAAGTGAGTCGAGAAAAGGCATTTTGCAAGAGTTGCTAAAAAGATTTGGAATTAAATATTTCGTGTCGTTACACGAGCTTCTCTTGATCATATCTCCCAGTCTTCAAGTCTCGTGAAGGTCAAAGCTTCTCTGTCAGCTCTTAAGTCAGAGCGAAGTCACGAGACTCGAACAGGAAAACTGTGGTTCCAGTACATGGACATGGTTGCCATTCTTCGAAATTTCCTCTGAGCTGAACGTACAGGTCATTGGAAACTTCATTTTTTTTTTTTACCTTAAATCGCACTTCCAGCGAGATAAGGTGGTGTTAGCCTCCTGTAGAGTCTCTCGCTGGTTGGCGGCTTGATTCTCAGATCGTTGTTGTAACATCGGCTCACTGGCACTCCAGTGTAGCCGGCATTGATTGGTTGATAAATCTTGTTGTCACATCGGCTCACTGGAATCCCAGTGCAGCCGACATTCAGCATTTCGCCAGTCCTCGTCCACGCCTTTCTTGAAGCCATCCAGGGTAGCAGCGTTGATAGTTTTTTCGGAAAGGCTGTTCCAGAGTGGAAAACTCCGTACAGAGAAAAAACTGTGCCGCTCGCGTCGTTTACATCTCGTCAGTTGGAGCTTCTTGGAATGGCCTCTCGTCGACTTTGATTGGGAGCTCTCGAATACCCCAGGAATAATGTCGGAGTCTAACAGCTTTTTTACCATCAGGACGTCGCCGCGTTTACGTCGATACGAGAGGCTGGGAAGCTTCAGTACCCTCAACCGTTCGTGGTATTCTAGGGCTTTTAATTGTGGTGACATCTTAGTGGCTCTTCTTTGCACTCCCTCTAGGGCTTTGGCATCCATTTTGTGGTGGGGTGATGCAACAATCATGCCGTACTCAAGGTGGGGTCTCACAAGCGCAGTATAAAGCTTCTTAATGATCACAGGCTTCCTAGAGGTGATGGTCCTTTTGACAAGTCCAAGTGCTCTGTTTCCTTTAGCAACTTGGTGGCGAGTGTGGGGATGAAATTTAAACTGGTTGTCAATTGTGACACCTAGGTCCCTTTCCTCCTCCACACTTTCTAGGTCAATGTGGTTTTTGGATCCATTCGACATGGTGTACGTATGTTGAGGGTTCTTAGGTCCAAGGTGAAGTACTTTACACTTCGCAGCATTGAACTCCAAAAGCCACAGAGATGACCAGTTGGAAAGAGCATCAAGGTCAGCTTGCAGTTCAGATGTTTGTTTGTTGTTGGCAACAGGACCGAAGAGTTTTGAGTCATCAGCAAAGAGTGTAAGGGTGTTATGTACAACAGAGGGACAATCATTTATATAGATGCTGAATAACGTTGGCCCAAGCTTGGTGCCTTGAGGAACGCCACTCAATACTGGGCTTGGGTCGGAGAAGGATTGTGAGCCATGACTATTGTAAATCATCACCCTCTGTGTACGTCCAGTCAAGAAAGACTCTATCCATTCTACAACATCAGGATGTAATTGATATCTGGACAGTTTATAAAGAAGGTAAGCATGAACAACCTTATCGAACGCCTTGGCCTGGTCAAGCAAAATAAGATCCACTGATTGATCCACTGATTGCAAACAGTTTCCGACATGCTCCCTTACCTCGCAGCAGCTGGTCACAACGACTACACGAAGTCGGCGAGGCTGTACCTGCAGCAGATGAACAGACTTGAACATACAAGCCCAACACTTTTCAAGTCTTTCGAAAAAGGCTTGCACGTTGTGAGAAGATCGGACAGACTTTGGGCCGGTTTATCTACAGATTTGGTCATAGAACAAGAACTGATGAGATATCTGAAAACGGCAACCGGATTGACTAGAGGTAGAGGAATGACGGAAGGACAGAGACTTCAGTGGGTAATGGGACGTCCAGCATGTGCTCACGCTAATCTTCTGATGCAAGAACTGACGGATGTTTCGTATCACACAAGCGACCAGCACAAAATGCCTGGTCTTTCAAGGACCACACACAAATAGTGATTGACTTTGTCGAGCAGTCGTCTCCTTTCGAGGGTGATCCGCTATCGCTTCGAAGCCTTGCTACTGGCATGACTGCTACAGAAAACGTGAACGCCGACAAAGCAGTGGAAGTCGGGAAGAAGATTCTTGACGGAATGGTAGGGAAATCGCTGAAGGAGCATTCGTTCAAACGGAAGGATCAGGCAGTCCTTATGACGGCGAAGCAAAAAAATGGAGGAGAAATCCACCGTTTAGACCCTTACTTGCTGTTTCAGCGTCTTCTAACTGTATCCAAAAGACCGAATATGGACGAGGAATCTTCATTTAAATATGAGCTTTGCTCCTATCCTGCGTCGCTTTTTGACGATTCTGGCACGTTCCGAAAGCCAAATAAACCAGAGCTGGCAAAAGCTATCAAGCGACTTTCAGAAATTGATGCTATTGGGGAAAAGCTTAGACTGACTTGCACCTACGTCTTAGACGGTGGTGCTTTGCTTCACAGGATTCCTGTGATGAAAGTGATGAATCTCTAATCCCTTTGCAATTTCTAATTACCTGTGATTTTTTGTTCAAATTAAAATCAATGATTTACCTAGTTGTGAGAAGTTGCTTATTGGATTCTAAGAATTTGGGGTGGTCACGTTTAGGGGGGAGAGTAGGGGTTGGGGGTAAATTGACGTGCACGACTGCTTCAGTCCAATTTTTTTCTGTATGGATTCAACTTCGCGTAATATTGTTCTTGAGACCTATATCGATGCTTGATTTATGGGCGGGAGGGGGGGGGGAACTGAACATGAACGTTCAAAACAAAAACAAAGGGCATATTCGTTTCTACGTACCAGATTTACCTATTACCGATTTTCTATACGTGCCAATTAAGTTGTTTTTAGAAGAAAAGACGAAAAACGGTCAATTTCGCCTCGTCTGATTTTGGCCGATTTTTTATATGTTGTAGAGAAGTTTTTTTCCGGTTCGAATGGTACCAAAATCAAAACTTTTGCAATTTGTTTGAGGTTAAACCTTAGATTGACTGTACTATCAAGGATAAGGTCAAGTTCGTAGATGGGCTCTTTAGCCCTACAGTTGGGGTTGGGGGTTCAAATTAAGGGACAAACAAAATATTTTTAAACAGCTAATGTGATAGTCGATTATGATGTAAGATGACATGCTGAGCACGATGGTGAAAACTATACACAAGTATTTCGTCCGAAATCCGGCAAAACCGCAAAGTTCGTTAAAACTGAAAGTATCAATTAAAGTTGATTAAATGTTTGATTTAGGGGTAAAAAGATATGCTGAGCACGGTGGTGAAACCATTTTCTCGCCGGACAGCTAGTTCGATTGGAATCCAGCCAAAACTGGAAAATATGTTAAAAGCAAAAGTTTATCTGAAGTTGATTAGATGACAGATGTAGGGGTACGAAGAGACGCTGAGTCTTTATATGACAATAATTTTTTACCCGGACATATAATTAGTCCGTAATCCGGTTGTAACCGGACTTTTTCTTAATTCGAAGTTTTATTTAAAGTTGGTTCGTCTCTGAATTTTCTTTTTTTGTTGGACTGGTAGTTCACCCGGAATTCGGGCGAAACCGCAAATGTGGCAGGAGTAAAGCAGAAAGTTTTGGTCAGTATTGTCAAAATAGATATGGCTTATTGAGGTATGTCTGGACTTGACCCACTTGTCTGGATCAAATATTAGATTTTTGGGATCCCATCGACACCTTTGGTCATGTTTACCCTGACATATAGTTCGCCCAGAATCCGGCTGAAACTGGAAATTTTTTTATCAGTTAAAGTTTTATTTGAAGCTGATTAGATGTTCAGTATAAGGGTAAGGAGATACGCTGAATTCGTTTTTTAGCTTTATTTTTGGGATCCCAAAACGTAAGTGGAGGGATACCTATGACATCGCAAAAGTTGTCCGTCCGTCCGTCTGTAAGCACGATAACTCTCGAAGGGAATGAGATATTTTGATGAAACTTGGTATGAGGATTGTTTGGGTCAAGGGCAAGGTAGAGTTCGCAGATGGGCTCTGTAGCCCTATATTTGGGGATGGGGGTTCAATTTAAGGGACAAACAAAATATTTTTAAACAGCTAATGTGATAGTCAATTTTGGGGTAAGAAGACATGCTGAGCACAATGCTGAAAACCATTTTCTCGCTGGACGAGTAGTTCGTCCGGAATCCGGCAAAAACCGGAAAGTTGGTTAAAAGTAACAGTTTCATTTGAAGTTGATTAAATGTTTGATTTATGGGTAAGAAGACATGCTGAACTCGATGGTGAAAACCATTTTCTTGCCGGACAACGAGTTCGCCTGTAATCCGGCCAAAACCGGAAAATATGTTAAAAGTAAAAGCTTTATCTGAAGTTGACCGTGAGATTACTCCCGTACCCCCCCAAAAATCTAAACCATCTGGGGTATGTGCTCTCGTCCTTTATCAAGATTCAATTAAATCGGATATCTCGTTCAAAAGTTGCGCGTGTCACAAGAATTCAGATTCCTACTCACCCCCCCCCCCCCTTAAATTCTCAAATCCGGGAAGTGACAATTCAATCCGGTAAGGCCCCTAATGACAAGTTTCACCGTCCTGGCCTATCTACAAATACTTCGTTTTCGCGTGCCACAGGATTCCTGGCACCCCCTCCAACTCCGCGACAGCATCTGGGACATATCATATCTGCGAACTATCCAGTTTCACCTTTTAACTCGTGCAAGAGAAATGCATGAGTTCTCCTACCTCCACCCCCACACGAATGATCTGCTCCGAGAAAAGAACTGCAAACAAACCGAAGCAACCTCTGTGAATACTAACCCGAAATGAAGTGCCTAAACTCGAAAAGGGAAAAAGCTCGATTTCTATCGTACTGAAATAGAGCTATATAAATAGAGCACTGAGCTTATCACCCACTACAATATGAATGTTGATGGCCAGTCGCAAGAGGAATAAGGCAAAACAATAGAGAAATACTCTCGGCTGGGATTCATGGTTTGCCACCTACCAGCTATGATGGTTGTGTCGTATGTTCTGGTCCCATTATCCAGAAGTTCAAGCAAATTATCACCCGTGTTCCCTGTCCCACAGGGCAATTCTTCTGTTACATACAGAGGCGTTACTAGCCGAAATGTTTTGGGGGGGGGGGACGAGGCAATCACCGACTGTCTGGTAATCTTTACCGACTTTTTACGCTGAAAAAACGACTGTTTTCAACAACAAAAATTACATTTTTGAAAAAAATCGACTGATTTTCAGAAGACCCCACAATTCTGACGAAAAATCCACAATTCTGTCGAAAAATCGACCAATTTTCAGAAAAATCGACTGTTTTCATGAAAAAAATCAACTGTTTTGACGAAATGTCGCGGTGCTTCGCGCCGACTCGGTTATTTTTTACCGACTGGCCGACAGCTTTGGGGGTGGCGTTCCCCCCCCCGTCGTGACGCCACTGGTTACATATACATAGGTTGCGTTCCGCCACTTAACGATTGTTTTCTCCCCGTTCCAAGACTCTGATTCTCAAATTTAAGCTCCGCCTTCCTACGATTTGCGTTCCAGAACTTAACGATTGTTAACTATTTTGTAACGATGGTCGGCGAGCATCGTTACAAAATAGTTAACAATTGTAGAACTGGGAAAAATCAACGATCGTTAAAGCTACAGTTAGCTCTGCCCGCAAGTAAAGTCAACGATTGTTCACAATTGTTAAGTTTGCCGAACGCAACCATAGTGTTACTGGAGCATCTGCAGCAGGGGCAACAATAGTGAAGGTCAGCCTAAGAAGGAACCAAACCCTTCATCCGAGACAATGGACCGGTAACCAAATGTTATGTGTCGTCCCATTTACGAAGAAAGCCCTCCTTCCCGAAGCGTTTAACAAGGCACTGGACATAGAGTGGGCAATCAAAGATTGGAAGGATGAGTTTTAGCAGCTCATACCTACTACCTACTAAAACTCAGGAGATTAATTAGCGTAGTTCAGCAGAGCTTTGATGGAATTAAGGCAGAAGGTGTGTTCTCGCCGTTCCCCGAGGACTCCTCGGGGAATGGCAAGGAACGGCAAGAACAGAGGGAGCCACTCCATGCGGACTTCGCGTACAGAAAACAACGATTGTTTTTAATTAATTTTACATTGCACCAATACCAGCTAAAATTGATTCCCCTCCGAATCTGAAAGGGAGTCCTTTTTGATGATGGTTATGATAATCGGAGCATTCCCCGGCCGTGGGGACTCGCGAGAATACGGGGAGTGAGTCTCCGGGACCAACAAAAACGCAGGGACTCCTCAAGTGGAGTCCTCGAGGAACGGCGAGAATATGCCTATAGACTAATTTCTCCCGTTTACAACCACGACAAATAACTGCCTCAGTCCCCAACAAATTATTTGCCATGCTACTGTTGCAGCGGGCCTCCAGCATAGTCCATGCTCGAATATATCCATGCCCAGTAAGTACTAAGTAAGTAAGTAAATCATTTATTTCTCAGCCGCCATTTGAAAAGTGGAGTATGTAAAATAAGAAAATTAAATAAAACACAACACCAAACTTAACGTTCGACCACTGAACAGATCTTCCTAGTTTGACTGTTGTGGAAAAACCTCGCAACTTCAGGCAACGTTGTCTTCAAGTCTGCATTTGTGGCTGATCTCCCAGCTGTGTACGAGAGCTTACTAAATGGCCAACAGAAGAAATTCAATCCATTAAAGATTAACAGTAGTATTATGCAAGGATCCGCAACAGCTGCTGACCAGCAGAATGCTTTCCGATTTTTACTTCTCCCACGACATCGCAATGACTAGCAGAACCATGAAATTGTTAAAAGTAGCCGTTGCCATCATCGAGTCTGAAGCAGACAAAGTTGGCTTCAAAATCAAATCTGGTAGGACAAAATAGCGGTTACCAGTGTGATGCTCCACTCGCCAGAAAAACTTGGCTTTTAATTCATGCTTTAGCTCGTTTTTCAAAAAAAATGTGGATTTTTCGGCTTTTCTTGGTCATTTAACAAAAAATCAGGAATAATTTGGGATTTTTCAGTGAAAATACACCTATTTGGATACTTTTCGGAAAAAAAAACGGATTTTCCGAGGTAGGCCGCCCAATTTCAATTGGTGCTTGGGTATTTTCCGCAGTAGATCACCCAATTGCGATTGGGTTCTGGCAATTTTGCGAGGTAGACCACCCATTTCAAATGGTTTCTGGTACTAAAAAAGGACCACCCCCACGGGTGTTGACTTCTCCCTTTTTTGTCTCTGTGTCCCCCTGTCTGTTTTTTTTTCGAAAAGGACCGAAAAAGGTGTATTTTCACTGAAAAATCCCAAATTATTCCTAATTTTTTCTTTTAAATGATCCAGAAAAGACGAAAAATACACATTTTTATTTGAAAAACTAGCTAGAGCATGAATTAAAAGCCAAGTTTTTCCGGTGAGTGGAGCACTGGTGGAGCATGACACTGGTGACGGGGTCTGGTGCAGTGCTTCCACTTTGCAGGATTTATCCTGAAATTCAGGATTTTTGGGTTCCTGCAGGATTTTTTTCAGGATTTTTGAGATTCCAGGATTTTACAGGATTTCCGGACTTATTCAGGATTTATCAGGAATTTGCTGATATTTTTAACAGACTGCAGTAAGAGTTAGGGATTTTTGAGAAAACGCAACCATAAATCTATTTTAGCTCTAAAAACGAAGGGATGCGGCTTATTTCTTTCGTTTTAATCGTCTGATCGTGTCTCTATTTCGAATGGCAAAAGACACTTTGATCATCAGTGTTTTCACAAAATTTCGCCTGCGGCGCATTTTGTAGTTTATATTCCCGATTTAGAAGAAGGGTGCGTCTGGGTGCGTCATTTATAGTAGGCGTTGAAGGCTTGGAATATTTGGGAGTATAAACCACACTAAAAGCTAGAATATAAGTTAAATTTTGCCAGAAAAAAAGGCGTGTTTAAAAACATTTACCTGCGGCGCTTAATATAATTTGTCCTGGGTACAGAGTGGTGGGGGTAGAGGTGTCAAAAAGCACCTTTTGTCCTGTCGAGCAGCGAGCTCTTCGCAACGCTGTTGTATTTTGTAAGCGCGAAGTATTTAAATTTAAATATCGTGCTTTATTATCCTGCCTAGGTTTCTTGGGACTATTTTATTGCTTATGGCTAGTGTGTGCTGAAACTGATATAAAGGTAAAGTCTATATAAGTTGCGTTTTATTGGATTCACTTTTGTTTCGTCAAAGTTTGTAGTTTGGCTCTTGTTTTGTCTTACTTGCGTTTTATTGAGTTCTTGCTTCCGAAAAGTCAAACTACACCAAACTACGTCGGCGAGGTAGTTTGTAGTTTGAGCTCCGTAGTTTCAGGTCTGAAACTACAGCAAATGGAATGGACAAATAAAACGGCTTTTAAGCGAAACTACGCAGAAACTACGTCCAAAAAAACGCAACTATAGTCAGTTCTCTCTGTGCGTCTGCCGTGAGCGGTCGCATAGATGGTGTTAGATTTTGGAATTTGAATCCACTGTGGCTTCTAGCATTGTAAGTCTCGTTTTCAGAACTTTCTGCTATCATGACGAAAACGATCGTCTCTGAGCTACTGTGCTTTTTGACAAATAAGATTGACACTTCCCCTAAGGATGTGATCCTGAAAGTTTGTAATGAGTTCTACTCGCTTGATAGTGTCTTGAAGGCCAAAACTTTGCTCGTCGAAGCCTTGTCGGCTGATGAAAGAAATACAGCTGCTGATAGGCTGTCGACCACGAGACGCAGCAAGTACCTAGCACTCGACGACCTGTATTACCTGTTGCAGATCTGTGATCGTGGGAATTTTAAATTCCTGGCTGAGGACCTTGCTATGCTCCCCCCCATGAGTCTCGAACATTTTGACTTGGCTACTCTTCTCAAATCCCACGAAACACTGCAAAGCCAATTAACCGAGTTACAAAACTCTCTTGCCGAAATGAAGTCGTGCATACTCACCCGATCTGAGCTGAATTCATTTCGGTCTCCGGCACGCTATGACGTAGGTAGTGCTCTGGGCGATCTCGATCGCCCACGCAATGATGCTATTTCAACATTGAATCGGACGAAAGCGGCATCTAACATGACTTTGTTTTTCGACGCGGGGGACAACGAGAGCTCCGTGTCTGAGACGGGAGATGGCAGTGCCAGTGTGTCAGCAGTGGCCGTGATTAATAGTGAAGATGCGGTTGTGACCGTTAGACCCCCACTGGAAGCTGTGCGCACAGTTGACACTGGGGGCGTCGAGGGAGTGAATCCTGTTTCTTATGCAGATGTCACACGCCGTCCCCGGAAAAATAGCCGTTTACCCAAGACCGCTACCGGTAGGCCGAGTGCAAATCCCTCAAGTGCGTTTGTCGGTTCTGTTACCAAAAATACGCTTAAAGGAGTTAAGTCAAACTTGCATAGTCAGTCGCGATCGATTTTTGTCTCGAGACTAGATCCATCCACTGAGCTTTTAGCGGTGAGGAATGCTCTTGCGCAGAGACTAAAGTGTAA
>JAKZAP010000010.1:17882295-17984203 GCA_023053575.1 Branchinecta lynchi | reverse complement strand
GTTTACCATTTCTTAGTTATCGCATGCCACAGGTTTGTTTTGAATTGAACGCGATTGCCGGGTTGCTGTTTCGGCTCGAGAAAAACCTACGCCGAAAGTCTTCTTTCCTAGATGACGAGATTTTCCAGGATTGATTAGCAAAGCATTATCTCGAGCATTATAAGACCTAATCGATAATTCGTGTATGTCTTCAGAGGTACCACACTGGTCTTGGTTTTTTAATTTATTCGTATTTGTAATAAACAGTTGGAGCATTAGATGGAAATTATTATTTTGAACCTTGGCTCCCTACGTGCCATAACAGCTGTCCGGGATAATCGGCTGAGATTTAGTCCAGACAGAGTTATTTCAAACCTAGGAAATTTGGTGTTTTTTTTTTTTTAATTTGCTCACTGTTTTACGGTGTTTTTAGTGGTTTTAAACATTCACAGTGACAGTAGGGATAGTTAGCATTGTGTATGTGGTAGAAATACCATTTTTTGTGGCCCACTTTAAGTACGTACACGTATCCGTCGACGTTTCATACAATACGTGGGTGTTTGGCTGCTGGCTTATTCGAGGTTTACACGTCTGCTGTCATTTTTCCAAACTCCCATATGCGAACAATTTTTCCATTCAGAAAAAACTTTCATTAACCTCTTTGTCGATAGCAGAATGGGACCCTCGGAGTTTCGTCGTGAGGCACACAGGGATACGGCGAGCGTGAAGAACCCTAGAACTAAATGGGGGCGTAGGGGAAAGATACGGTTCAACTACAGAAGATCCTCCTTTGTCACAGCCAGGGTTTCAGACGAGTTTTCAAGTGATGAGTGAGGGAGAAGAAAAAAGGGGTGAGGGTTTAATAAATATTAGATCACGCAAGAGCTACATCCTTAACTGTATTTATTTGTCCTCACCAGAAGTGAAAAGGCTATAGATACGAGATTTCGATTATAAGTAAGTAGGCCAAGTAAGCAAGTAATTAACTTGTAACCCGCCATTTTTACAAAGCGGAGTGAATGAAAAGCGGATAAAACACATGCAAGACACTAGATTTCTAATCTTCGGCCAGGAAGCAGTGGATATCGTTGTGCGCTGGTTGGGCCCTGTTGTCCACGATGTTTTGAAAGCGACGCGAAAACATACAAAAGGGAAACACCTGCATCTTGAATTTTGAACTTCCTACGTCAATGTATGGTTATGAAATAATTTCGACAAGTGGAGCAGGTGCTTTGCATATTTAAAGTAACACGAACTCTTGTATACTTGTGGATATGTACGGATAGATGCTGATTTTGGTGTAACAGCAACAAAATAAGACCACGCGGAGTACCTCATTCCTTAAAGGACCCCTCGCACTATTTAGGCTACTCTTCAACCTGCGGTATTTTAAAATATTTGAATACTCTAAAACTAGGGTGTGCTTTCAAAAAATAACCCACACTTTGGCTGTTTTAGCCTTTTCTAAGACCCGTTGACTCGTAGCGAAAACAGGGAAACAATTTACATAACCGTTTTTCTGATTGAAAAAGTTCTCGCAGGCAACCTCCGACAGCGTGATACGCATCGAATGTAGCAAAACACGGCTAGTGAGAAAATCAGCGTGGTTTTGTCAGAGGGGTTGGACTGTACCTTGCGAAATTGGGGTCTCCAGGTTTAGAAATATATGGACTGATTCTGGAAGTAGGTTGCATTAGTATAGGTAAGACAGGTCCTTTAATGATCAGTTGGAAACTGGACGGTTTTGTCATATGATCTATAATATACCGTTCTTAATGAAGCTGTGACAAAGGGGTATTAGGCTGCTACGATTTGTTTTATTGCACTTGTTATTACCTTGCTAATGAAATGAGGTTTAAAGGATCGGACTGCCTAGCAAGACATTCAGTATGGAAACTGAAACCGTTCTTGCAAGATCTTGAAGATCTTTTTACGACTTCTAAATGCAGTTTGTTTACATTACAAGCTCTTACACTGGGATGGTTTCAAAATAAGTTATTTCAATATTTTTTGGGTTATTGGGGTTGTGAAATGTTTTGGTTCTAACGCTGTTTGTTTGTGATAAAGATTTTACTTCCACACTCCACGTCTGAGCGCTTGCGCACTTGTTGTATCATACAACTGAAAACAATGCATTATTTGGATTGTGTTAAGAGATTTTTTTTATTTTTCACCATTTGCTCTATACTGACTTTCAGAATATCTACGGCCTCCTCACAACGCAAAATTCTACTGTGACATGGAAAACTTGAATCTCAATACAAACGTGGCTTTTCAATCGCCAGCATACAACCCAGGTACAAACACATAGAGGTACCACAAATCCGACAGGGAATTCCACTATATGTTAATCGAGTACTCCTGAATAGTGGGGAAACGAACTAACGCACTTTCATCAGCTGTCCCAGCATCTTTAAGTGAATAAGTGACGGGTAACTAGAATGTCTTATCTCAGCCCTTTTCGGTTAAACTTTAAGCGCTGTCTCAAAAACAGGCACTGCATGAGACAACGTCAGTTAAGTGCGAAATACGAGAAAAGGAGCTTTGTACAAAAAGGCACTTTGCGAGAGTTTTTATAAACATCTGGAATGAAATATTTCGTGTCGTTATACGTATGAGCTTCTACCTCTTGTTTTTCGCCGCGGACGGGTAGCCGGAAGTATACAAAAAGAAGACAAAAAAAAGAAAAAAAGAAGAGATAGCGTTCGGGAGCAAGTATAGCGTTCGGGAGCAAGTGTCTGGCATCACATGCTCATCGTGCAATTCTACCTGATTTGATACAACAGCAAATAGCAGGCCTAATACGCGACAGAGACAGAGGGACGCTGATTCCCAGAGACTAGAAAGACCACCCATAAACTCGACAGATCGTTACCTGAAATCTTTTGTACCCTATTTTACCCAATATTTTAATTCTAGTTAATTCAAATTATATTCTCAAGTTGTGTACGTGTAGATGAAGTTAAGTCAAATTATATTTTCAAGTTGTACGTGTATGAAATGACTACTTATGTAATTGTGATATGTTATTGGTGTGAATGACGATCCAGTGCTAGCGTGTATAATACAAGCTATTAAGGAAATAAAGTACATTATTATATAAGAGAGAGAGAGAGAGACCTAACAGTAGTATACCCAATGGTGCTAAACGGATCAAGTCAGCTTATTCCAGCCGTATTTCGGCCGTTCTTAAAAAATGGGGGTAACTACCGATGAAAAAATATTCGAGAATTAGTTGTATGGAGTTGTAAGTTTTAGTTGATACGGTGGTAACTGTTGCCACTCCATGCTACTAATACTACTAGGAACACTCGATGCTACTATGGCAGGACAGGATGCTACCGGATCCTACTGCCTTAAAGTTTAAATGAAAAGCAAATTTATTTTTGTATTATTTAGTTGAATATGCTGAGTTATTTGGATTCTGCTAAGAGATTTTTTTTATTTTCCACTATCTGCTCTCGTAGTGAGGTTCAGAGTATCTATGGCTGTCCCCACAGCGTAAATTCTACTATGACGCGGATATTTGAATCGGCCCACAGACGCGGCTTTTTACTGGGCGGTGATAAGCTTGGCGAAGACTGCTTAGTGCCTGAACAAAAAAACGTTCATAAATCTTTTTCGTCAAGCATGCGACACAGGTAGTACCACAAATCTGACAGGGAAATTCCACTATTTAAAAATTGGTTATTCGTGAATAGTGGAGCAACAAAGTAACGCATTTTCATCGGGTCTTCAAGCCTCTCTAAGTAAATAAGTGAGGGTAACAAGACTGTCCCTTTTCTGCCCTTTTCAGTTAAACTTTAAGATTAGTCCAGTCTGAGGCAAGCTTAATCACATCACTTCATCGTCTACATAGGATTCTAAAAAAAGGATCTATATAATTGCCATTATTATAGCCATTATACATATTATTATAGTTGCCAGAAACTTCATTTTTCGTTGCAGGTTCGTCTCCTACCTACAGCCTGACGGGTACCCTTGCCAAGAAGCGCCCCAGATATAGCTGGATTAAATCTCACGTGACTTTACCGTTTAACGCCCAGCTTCCTTGTGGGCTAGGCTAGCAAATTAAGAAAAGGAATACTTAAAGTTTAACCGAAAAGGGCTACGATACGACAGTCTAGTTACCCATCACCTGTTCGCTTAAATAATCTTGAAAACCCGATGAAAAAGCGTTAGTTTGTTTTTCTGATATTTCCAAATAATCGATTATCCCATTGTGCTTGCCGCTCTTCCCGTTTTTGTGATATCTCTATGGTGCCTGGAACATTTGGCAACAACACCAGCAGCAAACGAGTAAATAAATTGTGTATCAAATAAACAAAGAAGTGTCTGCAGTCTGCAGTGCCAAAAACTAGTGCTAGCTAGTGAGCTGTCTTGTGTAGTGATAGTTTAGTGATTTTCGCGGGCGAATTGTGGACGGATTCACCATGGGAAAGCGTCCACATTCCCAACGTCCCTACTGAAGACTACTGTGGACAGAATGAAAATCCCCAATAGGTGTTGTAATAATTCAATGTATTTGAATCTAAGATGTAAAAATAAGTTGCCTGTTCAGTTAAACTTTAAGGACCCCTCTTGCTTATTCTGGCTTTCTTATTATGCCTAGTTCCTTTGGGGGATTATAGGATTCTGAAATCCCCGCGTTTCACCATTCTGTAGTTATGTATCTACGACTTTTTAGCGCTTTTTGGGCCTAGCCCAGTTTTGAAAGTCACGTAATTCAAACTTCGACGAAAGTTTCAGGGTCCTTCAATAACTATTTCACAAATAAGGACGTGCGAAGGTTCAAAGTATTATTTTTAATTTTTGGAAGACGTGATAGACCTGATGTACCTTCTGTTTTGGACTTCTTTTGTTTTGCTTGGTTTTAAAAAAATTTATCCAAGGCGCGTTCAATTTTCAAACATTGTGCGTCCAGTCTTCGAGTCGGACAGAGGGAGGCTGGATAAAGTTGGCAAGCACAAACAAGAAAATCATTAATTTCTCGTGGAAAATAATAGTATTTTTGAAAACAACATTTATCAAATGATAAACGAACCCAAGAATATGCTGAAACGTTCAGCGTCGCTACCACCTACCTCAGGTACGTTGTCGCACAGAAGGTCAAACAGCTTCTCATGAGCCGAGTCTCGAACGCCAACCCATCGCGCAGCTTCGTAGTTTTCCCAGACCTTGCCAAGGGTTATTAAAGACCATTGACGAAGCAGGGGGATCTTTGTCCTGGAGCTGTTCCAGAGCAATGCTCACCAGTGACCCCTGAAGCGCTGCTTCCTGCCCTTTCGGATTGTTCCAGACGATTCTCGAGAGGACGAAGGCGACAAGGCTACGCTGGTCACCCTGGAAAGAAAAAAACACATGTGACTAATATTTATAGCCGAGATGAACATTCGTTACCGTGAGACCTAGATGGAGACCTAGAGCGTATTCCATCCTACTTACCGTAGTTACTGCGCATGACGCACGAATTTTGGCTTCTTGGCGTCAAGGCTGGAAAGCATTTTTCTATTTTCG
This sequence comes from Branchinecta lynchi, assembly GCA_023053575.1. Classification (NCBI taxonomy): domain Eukaryota; kingdom Metazoa; phylum Arthropoda; class Branchiopoda; order Anostraca; family Branchinectidae; genus Branchinecta; species Branchinecta lynchi. Next base: position 17,978,707 of record JAKZAP010000010.1, on the reverse strand, counting down.
TCAAAATATCTCTCCACGGGGTAATCCAGCCAACCACGTTACAGAGATCCGTAATTACCACGCTTACTACGCTCCCAAGCATAGTAGGCAAATAGCTACTACTAGTTACTATTTCGAGAAGATTGGAACGGTCAGCGTAGTGACTTTTCGTGAGGATGGAATAGAAATAGTAACTAATAGTTACCATTGTTAGTGGGGTGGAACACTCTCCTACTCTCCCCGGCTGTTAAAATCTTCATCTTCACTATTATAATTTTCTGAGGACAATAGACCTGCTTGAGTCGATCTAAGAAACCGAGGCGAGGTCGCCCAGGCATTCAGTGGCGAAATACTCTATATGACTAAGTCCCAAACACGCCAGTGATCCTCAGGAAGAAGGAGTAAGCGTGTCCGTATGACTCAAACTCAACGACTGAAATCCTGTGTCAATCAAATCACCGCGATCTTTGGGAGCAGTCTTAGAAAAGGCTTAAAACAGCCAAAAGTGTGGGTTATTTTTTGAAAGCACACCCTAGTTTTAAAGTATTCAAATATTTTAAAATACTGCAAGTTGAAGAGTAGCCTAAATAGTGCGAGGGGTACTTTAAGGAATGAGGTACTCAGCGTGGTCTTATTTTGTTGCTGTTACACCAAAATTCGCATCTATACATACATATCCACAACTATACAAGAGTTCGTGTTACTTTAAATATGCAAAGCACCTGCTCCACTTGTCGAAATTATTTCATAACCATACATTGACGTAGGAAGTTCAAAATTCAAGATGCAGGTGTTCCCCTTTTGGTTTTTCGCGTCGCTTTCAAAACATCGTGGACAACAGGGCCCAACCAGCGCACGACGTTATCCACTGCTTCCTGGCCAAAGATTGGAAATCTAATGTCTTGCATGTGTTTTATCCGCTTTTCATTTACTCCGCTTTTTAAAAATGGTGGGTTGCAAATACGTTAAATACTTTCGAGTCTTTTATGTGAGATTCTCACATAAAAGGGGAGGGATTAAGGGAGTAATTTGTTTGGGAGGAATGCTTTAGGGAGGAAGGGTTGGTAGATCTGATTGGAGATAAGTGTTAATAGCCAGAGGCGTTAATAGCCAAAATGTTGAGGGGGTTGGCAAGGTATTTACCGATTAGCTGTTAATTTTTACCGACTGTTTTTGCAGAAAAACCGACTGATTTTTACAAAAAAAAACTACTGTTTCGACGAAGAATCGACTAATTCTAAGAAAAATCGACTGCTTCTAAGAAAATAATCTACAATTTTTGCGAAACACCGACTGTTTGAAGAAAAATCGACTGTTTTCGTGAAAAATCGACATGTTTTACGAAAAATCAAGGCACTCCACGCCGACTATTTTTTTTTTACGGTCCGACAACCCCCCCCCCCCCCCCTCCCCATACGTAACTCCCCTGGTGAGAGCAGCCATGAGTGGCAACGGATTGTTCTTTGATCATTTTTCAACAATCAGTATGATTTTTTCTCCCTGTGTTTGTTTCTATTCTGTTTTTCTTTGGTGTGTGAACATTTTTTGTGTTTCTCTACTGTATTTTTCATATATTCCATCATTTTCTCTTTCCTCTACGGTGGGTGAGAAACATTAAATTTTATATTTAAATTTTAAATCTTTACGATTGTGTTATCTTTTTGTGTTTCTTTACTGTACTTTTCATATACTCCACCATTTTCTCTCTACTGTAGGCTACGATGGTTGAGATATAAATATTAGGCTACATTACACATTTAAACTGTAAAGGTGTCAACAAAAACTGAGTAGTGAGATTCAGTACGAATAAATTCGAAATCCTTAAGCGACCAGGAGGTAATTGTGTTGCTAAATAACACTTTAATTTTGTCAAATTTCGATTCCCGATTTCCTGCCCAGTGCCTCAGTGGTTTCCACGGAAAGTCTGGACCTCAAGCCGGTTTAATTAATACGATATTGTATTTGGAAAGTTTAAAGAGCTCTTGTCTGGGGCCAAAACGACGATTTTCGTTTGAGAAGACATAGAACCTGCAATGTGTAGAGTTAAGTGGAGTTATACAGTCTATGATAAACAGGAGTGTCCCAACTTATGCAGCCAAGGTTCCGCTTCTTCAAAGTATGTTAGAAGAAAGTAGAGTAGAAAGCTCCATTCTAGCAAGCAAAGAGAAAGGCATCGGTTTCAAGTTGAAGGTGCCCTAGCTCCATAGAAAATTATCTACTTCGAACAATTAACAGAAAAGTTTGTACAAACAACAAGAGCTAGAAGCTCATATAGCACTTGCAAGACTCGGTAAATAAGTATGACGATGGACCCTTGGAAATCACGAGAATGTATCGTTGGTAATTTTTTTTTTTTTTTTGCACTTGGTTATGATGATGAGCACTTTAAGGGCGCTAGAAATTCATCTGTAATCAAAACCGTCGAGGAAAAAATTATCATGGGATCATGAAAATGTAGGTTTTGCTTAAAAGTATTTTTCGTACTTTGCGGTTAAGATGAGTACTTTAGGGGATGGTCAGTCTGGAAAGTGACAATTTCTAAGCTAATCTTGTCAAGTAAGTAATGTTTCACGCCACGTTTCATCGTCCTAGCACATCTGGAAGTACCCTACCTTAAACTGCGATCACCGGAATTCTGGACCCCCCTCCAACTCACCCAGAGTGACCGAATCCGGTCCGGTTCTATCACTGATGTATCTAGGGCTTACGCTTGTTCTTCCCACCAAATGTTATCCCAATCGCTATATTCTAAGCGTGTCACAAATCTCCCCCCCCCCCAACCCCCCCGACTCCCCTACACTAATCGGAAAATGTTCGCACTCAAAATGGGACATATGAGAAACGAGGTCTTTCCAAATATCAAGTTTCATTATTAAGATCCGATTCCCCGTTCAAAGTTATAAATACGTCAATATTCCGGATCCCTCATCCCTTCACTCCCCCCACAGTGGTCAGATCGCGGAAGTGACTATTTCCAAGATAGTTTAGTCGGGTCCCTAATATAGGGTCCCTGCTAAGTTTCATTGTCTTAGCACATCTATAAGCATCCTAAATCGGGATCACCGGAATTTTGGAACCATCCCTCAAACTCCCCGCACAGTGCTCGGCTCTAGGTATGTATCTAGGGCTTGTGTTTATTCTCCCCAGCAAGTTTCATCCCGATCCGTCCACTCTCAACATCTCCCACGATGTCTGGTTCCCTCTTAAACTCTCCCGCAAGTCACCGGATCCATTCCGGGCCTGAAGTATGACATCTGAGACACAATTAAGGTCTTTCCAAATATCAAGTTTCATCAAGATCCGATTCCCCGTTCAAAAGCTATAAATACGTCAATATTTCGAATTCCCCCTCCCTCCACTCCCCCACGGTGGTCGGATCGGTGATGTGACTATTTCCAAGCTTTTTTGGTCGGGTCTCTAATCGCCTGCCAAGTTTCATCGTCGTAGCACATGTGTAAGCATCTCCATCGGGATCGTCGGAATTCCGGAACCCTCCTTCCAACCCCCCACAGTAGGCTACTCGGATCCCGTCCGGTCTTGTCAACTATGTATCTAGGCCTTGTGCTTGTTCTTCCCACCAAGTTTCATCCCAATCCGTCCACTCTGAACATGTCACACGATTTCCGGTTCCCCCCTCCAACTCCCCCCAAAGCCACCGGATCCATTCCGAACTTGATGTGTGACATCTGAGACACGAGGTCCCTCCAAATTTCAAATTATATTGAGATCCGATTCCCCGTTCAAAAGTGATAAATACGTCAATATTCCGGATTCCCCCTCCCTCTACTCCCCCACGGTGGTCGGATTGGGGAAGTGACTGTTTACAAGTTAGTTTGGTCGTGTCCCTGATATGCCTGCCAAGTTTCCTCGTCCTAGCACTTCCGGAAGTACCTTAACTCGAGAACACTGGCCTGACCGACCGACAGACAGAAAAAAAATTGATCGTACATGGCACTTGAGCGGAGCTGCAAGTGCCATAAGAATATATCATTTTCCCAATGGTGCCATCTACCATCTACTATTTCATGTATAGCCCTTTATTTCCAGCCATCTCTATTCGTGATTTCTGTTCCATTTCGTTTCATTCCATTCACACTGAGAAATGTTATTTCACAGCTAAAGAAACTGGAGCTTAATCTAAAATCCATTCTAACTGATGTTTTTAGAAAGTTGTCCCAAGGAAAGAAAATTAGCTTCTGAACTAAGAGATACGGAATTTGTTTTTGGGATCCCAAAACGTAAGTGGAGGGATACTTTATGACTTTTAAAAGTTGTCCGCCCGTTTGTTAGCACGATAACTCTCGAAGGGGTTGAGATATTTTGTTCAAACTTGGTATGAAGATTCTTTGGGTCAAACTACAGGTCAAATTCGTAGACGTGCTCTGTACCTCTATATTTAGGGGTGGGGGTTCAAATCAATGGCGAAAGAAACCTTTTTTAAAAGCTAACGCGATAGTCGATTAAGGGGTAAGGAAATATGTTGAATCCGAATATGAAATTTATTTTTCTCGCCGGACAAGTAGTTCACCCGAAATCCGACCAAACCGGAAAATTTGTCAAAAGTAAGAGTTTTATCTCAAGTTGATTAGAGATCAGAAGTAGGGGTAATGAGACATGCTGAATTCACGTTTGAAATTTATTTTCCTTACGGGCAAGTAGTTCGCCCAGAGTCCGGTCGAAAAAATCGAAAATCTAAAAGGAAGTTTTAAACCCATTCAGATGGTTTAATAGAGTGAGGAGACATGGTGAATCCGGATCTGAGATTAATGTTCTCGTCCGACAAAAAGTTTCCCCGGAATCTGGCGAAACCGGAAATTTGGTAAAAACTTCATTACTATTTCGATTAGATGTTCGTGTCGGGAGTAAGAACATTAGATAAACCTATGTCTGAACTTTATTTTCTCGTCAGACATTTAATTCTGCCGAAATTTACGAAAACTCGGAGAATTCTGCATGCTGTTTGCGCGAAATAGCCTACAGCTAAAACGAAGAATTTTGTCAAAGTAAAGTCTTTTGTAAAGTCGATTAGAGATGTGATTTAGGGGTGAACATGCATGCTCAACTCATATGTGCACTGGTTGTTATCATCCGATTAGTTATTTTGCCACTGTTGTCAAAAAGCTGTAAAAAAAACACGACTTTATCATTTTTGTACATTTCAAGCGGTTCATTATGGATAAATAGTAACATGTTAAAGGGGTTTGGCAAACATCGGAAATCTACGAGACCCAATTGTCTGGATGAAGACAATTGGGTCTCGTAAATTTCCGTCCAGTAAATTTTCAGAATTTGGAGATCTAGGATAATTGTTTGATTGTGTACACATTGACATTTCCAAAGGCATTGGATAAAGTTTCCATTAGTGTTCTAATCAAGAAGTGTAAAAAGTACGGGATTGGTCCCCGCGTTATCACGTGGGTCGAAAGCTACTTGACTGATCGTTGCCAGCAACTGCAAGTTGGTAATTGTCTACCATCGGATGTCGCTGTCACAAATGGGGTTCCTCAGGGTAGTTGTTTAGGCCCGATTTTGTGCTGTATCCTCATAAACGATTTACCAAGTGTAAACAAGCATGTCTCCATAAAACTGTTCGCGGACGATGTTAAACTATACTGCCCGATTGATGTAGCGCTACTTCTAGAAGATCTGAATTCGTTACTAGATTGGAGTAACAAAAAATCAATGGTAATTAACAGTGACAAGTGCGTAGTTTTACATTACCTTCAAGAACAGTCAGTGAGTTACAATTATTTTATTGCTGGTAATATTTTGAAGTCGAAGGTGTCAGTTAAAGACCTTGGTGTTGTTTTTGACACAGAATTGAAGTTTGATAAGCATGCTAGTATTGCATCAAGGGATATCACCGTTCTGCTGATGATTAAGCGGAGTTTCTCTAAGTTTAATACAAGGAATTTTGTGAATTGTATAAGGCCATGGTGGGACCATTAGTCGAGTATAACTCTTCAATTTGGAATCCGATAAGCAAAACAGACCGGTCCCGAGTAGAGAGGGTACAGCGAGGGGCAACAGAATTAATTCTATACTTACGGTACTGTAGCTACGATTACAGAATGGGACATCTTAATCTATCTTCATTGGAGTTCCGTGGGGATCGCAACGACATTCTGAACACTTACAGAATTCTCCACTCGGTAGATGATTTGGCCAAAAACAGTTTTTTGAGTTTAATTCATATCAGTCAACCCGTCAAAAATAAACCGGAAAATTGGTCAATATTAATTTTGTTACCGTGTGTGCCAGGCATGGAATGGGTTATCTGAGGAGACCGTTTCCCAACCAAATTTACTTTCATTCAAGCAACATCTTGCTGGTACAACGTTCAGCCATAGCGCGTATGTGAACCCTTTTTAGTTTATATTTGCTGTATGTTTATTTTCACGTAATGTGCGTATGTCCTGAGCTTTCTGATTTTCGTGGGGAAATTTTTGGTGTTAGTAATTGGGGGGAGGATTGGTTGGTAAAAGTAATGGTAAGTAAAATATTTGGTGATATTGAAAACTTGGGAAGATTCCTTTCGGTCTCGATGAACCACAGAGAAAGATTCCTGTAAAGGAATATGTAAAATAGTTAGCATTTATTTGGTTTGTGTTTTTTATTTTTGTTTGTGTTTATTTTTTTCCCATGGCCTCTGTGCTTTTAGTGGCATAAATCTTATCTTATCTTATAAGTGTATAGTACAGTGTTGAAAAATGTAGAAAAAGTGTATTTGCTTGTAGAGAGAGAAGTTCGGCAAAACTGAAATGAATGTGGAGCGACTTGTTGCAGTGTGCCGCAGCCCACCCAAGAAGAAGAAGTACAACGACTGTAATCTGCGAATGAAAACAATCGTCGAGAAATACCGATCTAGTCAAACTGACATAGCATAGTCGAATACATGCTAGGAATTGCTCATAATCTTTTAATGTATTATATATAGCCACCCTACTTTCATGTCAGTGAGTATCAATAGCATACTTCTTAAATAAATTCGAACTTGAAATTAGGCTCATTGTGACAAAATGTCCGTCGCCAAACTGTCCTAATGATTAATTGTCCTTATAAAAAATGTCATTTTGATGAATTTTCCTTGTAAAAAATTGTCCTGCGATGAATTAGACGGAAACAAGATGTTCAGGTCCACATTTCTTTCTATCTTTAGTATCCCGTCCAGCCCAAATACCAGGGCTAGTCGAAAACTCGGAGGATATTCTGAGTGTACTTTAAATGGTTCGTGTGAAACATTTTGTTTTGTTTTAAGATTCACGAGGGTTTGCTGTATCGCCTTTCATCTTTAACGAACACTGTTTTTGTTTTCAATATCGCACTTAACTGGGATTATTTAACTGTGGTGATTCGTTATGTCGAAGCTATTTTTGGTTTGTTTATTTCTCATTTGGGTTCGAGTTCTGCTCTTTGTAGCGGAATATGTTCAATAAACACTTAATTTGCAAACATTAACCTTTATCGTCAAATACTGACATCAATAAAGTCTACTATGATAAACGAGGGAACCCTGATTTGCCCGCATGTGTACTGAAACGATCGCTCGTCCCTCGATTTTACACAAAAAACTGGCAAGCAAATCTCGGATATTAATACTTCCCTCAAACTGCTTAATCCACCCTCTAATGAAGGGATTTTCATGACAGCGGAGAAAGTGATCAGGACACCTGCCACCTATTCTAAAAGCAGGATTAACAAGTAATCCGCAAAAGCCTGCCAACTGATGGAATCTAGGACGCTCAAAGATACATCAGGTAACTAGACGATACGTGGGAGGGTGGGGGAGGGAGTACCAGAAGTGGTGTACATGCTATTCTTTTAAATCTAGCGTTCATCCGGAAGGGAATTCCGGTGCAGTAGAAAGGAATTCCGGTCTATCTGAAAGGAACCGTTGGTGAACCAGATTAGGAAAAGAGCCAGACATCAAAAGGCCGTGCTTGCTATTGTAAAGCTTCTCGGTTGATTAGTTGAATCCTTGCTTGTAATCTTTTTCAAATTCTGCCTAAAGAAACAACACCAAAAGTTTCGACGGATCCCGAAAACTTACTATTTGATCCAGACAAATTGGGTCTAATAGATATCCGGTCTTGCCAGACTCCTTGACCATTTTTACTAATAGATTTAGAAACAGTTGAAGGACTAATCTGGTAATCTGGCTAATCAGCTCAGCTAATCTGAGCTAATCATCTGAGACAACCATGTTCATATATGGTTTCAGCATGGTGTTTAATCCTATACGTCATACCAACTTTGACGAAACTGATCAAAACTTCCTTCCTTACTCCTGCCAAATTTCTGGTTTGGGTCGGATTCCGGGCGAATTACTTGTCCGGCAAAAAACTAAAGCTCAAAAACGAATTCAGCATTATCTCCTTACCCCTATATACAAACTCTAATCGACTTAAGAATGAACTTTTACTTTTACCGAATCTCCGGTTTTGGCCGGATTCCCCGCGAACTACTTAATTCAGCGAGAAAACGAGTTCAGTTCCAGATATAGTTTCAGAATATGCGTTTACACCTGGATCGAAAGTCAAAACGACTTCAGAATAAAATTTTATTGCTTACTAACTCTCCTGTTTTGACCGGATTCTAGACTAACTAATTGTCCGGCGAGAAAATAAGCTTCAGAAATGGATTCAGTACGTCTCCTTAGACCTGGATTGACTATCTCATTGGCTTTTTAATACTTTTTTTTCGTCCGTTAATTTGGAATCCCTCACCGACTCCTAAATATACAGCTAAGGAAATGGGCCCATCTATGAACTTTGACCCAACGGATCCTCACACCAAGTTTTAGCAAGATCTCTCAATCCTTTTGAGAGATATTGTGCTAACGGCAGAAATTTTGGGATCCCAGAAAACTGTTTGTAAAGGCCCATCACAACACGTTTTAGCTAATACTCGGCACCAGCCAGTTCCGGAAATCGCTCTGAGACCGAGAATTAGCTGGGTTTCTGCCGTTCGCAATTGATACTGTTGCCAGTTTCGGATACCAGCTAGTCTCGCACCCAAGTTGAAATCAGTTCAACTTTTGAGGGTACTAGCCAATCAAATTATTTTGGCGAATATATAGGAATATTCTGATTGGCTAGTTTCGAACCAAGCCCAATAGATAAAATCACATCCACTCTTGCTGTATTGAAAACCGAAAGTGAATTTAGGTCATTGATACTTGGTCTGACGTCATTCAGCATTAGCCAATCGGAATATTCCTGAATATTCCCCTAAATAATGAGATTGGCTAGTACCCTGAAAAGTTTAACTGATTTCAACTTTGGTGCGAGAACAGCTGGTACCCTAAACTAGCACCAATATCAATTACGAACGGCAGAAACCCAGCTAATTCTCAGTCTCAGGAGTCATTTCCGGAACTGGCTGGTACCGATATTAGCTAAAACTCGTCGTCGTGAATGGGCCTTAAGCTTTACCCTGTCTCAAAGACCGGGTTACAGTCAAGCTTTCCTCTGCATGTAAACACTGCACAAATCGTGAGGTATAAGAACAAGAACAAAGGTTTCGATGGAATCCCAAAGATTTAATATCTGATCCAAACAATTGGGTCTTCTAGATATCCGGTCTTCGTCAGACTCCTTATACAATTTAGAAACAGATTAAGGCCAATCGTAATCATCTGAGAATACCAAGTTAAGATATGGATTCAGCATGTGTGTTTACCCCTATAGTCTATGTCATATCTAACGAAACTGATCAAAGCTTCCTTATTTACTTCTGCCAAATAATCAGTTTCGGCCAGATTCCGGGCAAACTACTTGTCTGGCAAAAGACTAAAGCTCAAAAACAAATTCAGCATGGCTCCTTATCTCTACATCGAACCTCTAATCAACTTCAGATAAAACTTTTACTTTGACGAAATTTTCCGATTTCAGCCGGATTACGAGAAAACAATACGTCCGGTCAGCAAATAATTGTCATGTACGATACAGCCTGTTTCCGGTAAATCGAGCATCTACTCATATTCAAATAAAACTTTGTTTTAACAAATTTTACGGTTTTGGCCGAATTCCGGTCGAACTAGTTGTCCAACAAGAAAGTAATTTTCACATTCGGATTAAGCATGTCTCCTTACCCATAAATCGAACCTCTAATCAAGTTCAGATTAAACTTTTACTTTTAACAAATCTTCCGGTTTTCCGGATTCCGGGTGAACTACTTGTCCGGCGAGAAAGTAATTTTCATATTCGGTTTCACCATGTCTCTTTCCCCCAAAATCATTATCATCTGAAAAATATTTTTTTTACCCCTTAATTTGGCCTTTAATTTAATAATACAGGCCTACACAGGGCCTACAGCTATGAGACCATCGACGAACTTGACTTGTACTTTAACCAAAGGATACTCACATCATGTTTGGACACAATAACTCAATCCCTTCCCGACGAAAAATTTGTAGCCTGCGTAGTAGTACGAAAACGTTGCATGTAATAGCAAAGAATACTATCATTTAATGTGCCTCAGACTGGTCCAATCTTATGTAGTAGTATCCAGTAGCATCCAGTCTTGCTAATAGTACTAGTATGCAGTAACACGGTAGCCTTGAAGTAGAAGCATGTAGTAGCATCGTTAGTACTGCATGCAACTTTTTCATACTACTTCATAGTACTATTTTGAGATAAATTTGGGTTCGAGAGTTATCGTGCAAACAAACAGACGGACGGACAACTTTACGAAGTCATAGATATCCCGACCATCACTTGCGTTTTGGGATCCCAAAAAACCGGCGGCTTTTATAGCAAACGTTCTTCAGAGTTGCCGATCTTACACAACCCTAAGATACTCGACAGTTTCTTTGATGTTCTTGAATTGACAAAATGAGTTTCCATTTAAAATTCAACAACACGAACTGGCTCTGGGATCAATATTACGAATGAAGTGATTTTTTGCAAAAGGTTAGTTGATCTGGATAGAAGTTTTTACAGTGGTCTTTTCTTCTTCTGTTCTTTCTGTTTACTTTTCGCCGCTATGCTCATGAATTTTGGCGAGTCAAAAATAGAATACAACTGAATAAAAAAAAAAAAAAAAATCAAAGCAAACTTCAACAAGAGCAAGAAGCTCATTTGGTACTTGCAAGGCTGGGTCAGAGGATGAAAGTAGGAATTTATCAATTCGTGGGTTTGTTGTGATCCTTTGTAAGCAAACCCTTGAGATAAGAACGATCATGGGCCCTTAGAAATCACAAGATGTATCGTTCGTAAAATTTATTTTATTTTTGCATTTCGCTCCGATGATGCATACTTCAAGGACGCTAGAAATCCATCTATAATGAAAACTAATGAAGCAAAAATGATGATAAGCTCATAGGGATCATGAAAATATATGTTTTTATCGTAATTATTGTTTGTAATTTAAGGAATTCACTTAAGCAAATCCCTTGAGGCAAAAATGATCATGCGCTCATGGTGATCGTGAAAATGTATATTTTGCTTAAAAGTAGGCTATTTGTTGTACTTTGCGGTAAGGAATAGTACTTTAAGGGATGGTCGGATCTGAGAAGTAACAATTTCTAAGCGAATATTGTCAAGTCTCTAATGCCCAAGCCAAGTTCCGTCCTAGCACATCTGGAAGTACCTTAATTCACGTTCACTGATTTATCTAAGGCTTGTGTTTCATCTCGGAAGTTTCATCCCGATCGCTCCACTCTAGGCGTTCAACAAGATTTCCAGTTTTCCCTGCCCCCCTCCACCCCCGAACATTCATCGGACCAGGTTTAAGACACGAGGTCTTTCCAAATATCAAGTTTCACTAAGATCCGATCACCCGTTCGAAAGTTCTATATACCTCAAGATTCAGGATTCCCCCTCTCTCCACTCCCACCCGGTTGTCGGATAACGAAACTGACAATTTCTAAGTCAATCATGTCGAGTCTCTAATGATCAACGTTTCATCGTCCTAGCACATCTGGAAGTACCCTTCCTTAACTGGCGATCACCGAGATTCCGGACCCCCCTTCTAACCCCTCCCCCCCCCCCAGGTGCCCAAATCCGGTCCAGTTCTGTCACTGATGTTTCTAGGGATTGTGCTTGTTCTTCCCACCAAGTTTCATCCCAACCGCTACAACTCTAGATTTCCGGTTCCCCCATCCGACTCCCCGCCTATTCATCGGATCCATACTTGAAATGGGGTGAAAAACTAGGTCTTTCAAAATATCAAGTTTATTAAGGTCCGATCGCCCGTTCGAATTCTTCAAGATTCCAGATTCCCCTTCCCTCCATTCCCCCACGAAGATCGGATCGGGGAAGTGACTATTTCCAGATTAGTTTGTTCGGGTCCCTGACACGCCTGCCAAGTTTCATCGTCAAAGCCCTTATTGTAGTACCCTAACTCGAGAACTGTGGCCTGACCGACCGACTGACAGACAGACAGACTGAGAATTGATCGGTATATGGCACTTGAGCGAAGCTGAAAGTGCCACAAAAACAAATAAGTCGCATGAATACGTCTTTCAAGGACGTGCATCTGCGAACTTTCGAGCAATCGGAGACATTCCCAGTGTTCTGGTTGTTTTCTGCATGGACAGTAGTCACGAGGTGACTCCCTCTGTTTTCGCGGTTTCCCTCGAATCCCCAAGGAATGATTGACGCCTTCAGTGATGGACAATTTAGGGGAGTAGTTGTTTAGGAAGTGAACATGTTCCGTTATTACCCACATTATGTCTTCGAGACTGCGGCCTTTCGCGGCTAAACAAATGTTTATTTGTTATTTGTTGTTTATAAGTTCGAATTACTGTACCGCTGTGTTAAACAAAAGAAAAAGAAAATCAAAAATAGAGAACAGGGGGATTCCAGGGTTGGTCAACACGAACCAGGATGTACATTGTTAGGCTACATTGTTAACAAAGGTACTTTGGGCTACATTGTTAACACAGATATTTAGGGATACTTCGAGATACTGAGATAAATAGAGAGCTACTTTGGGATATTTAAAGATACGTCTAGCTAGGTGAGGCGAGAAACAGATTCCAGTCTCTTGAAACGACTAATGACTATGAAATTGCTTCACGAAAAATTTGAAATACCCGCAACATGGCTCCAAGTATCCCACGTTTCTGTAAGTATCTCTTTGATACGTATCCCAAAGTAGGCGGACGAACCTCAATGTATCTCGGCGTATCCCAAAATTAAAAAAAAAACGTTCTTAGGACCTCGGGATGCTTAAAGTTACAGATACTGCGTGATGCTTCGAGATACATTAAGATTATTAGAGCAACTTTAGTTGAGACAGTTCCGAGATACTTAAAGCTGCTTTGGGATACTTCCAAGTTTAACTGAGAAGCCAACTTATTTTTGTATCATTTAACTGAACACACTGCATTATTTGGCTTATGTTAAATTTTTTTTTTTTTTTTTTTTTTTTTCTATGGTATGATGTTCAAAATATCTACGGCCGTTCAGACAATGCAAAATCCTACTATGATACGAAATTTTTTTTCTCAATATAAACGCTGCTTTTCAGTGACCAGTGATCAGCTCGCGGAAGGTAGCTAACTGCGTGAACACTTATTTTTCATCTATCGTTTTCGTCAGGCATACAATACAGGTACAAGCGTAGCGAGGTACCACAAATCCGACAGGGAAATTCCACTATATGAAAATCGATTATTCGTGCATAGCGGATCAAAGAAGAACAAATTTCCATCGTGCCTTCGAGCCTCTTTATGTGAGTAAGTGATGAGTAACCAGATTGTCCTATCTCAGCCGTTTTCAGTTAAACTTTAAGGATATGCTTTCCAGGGTATACGAAAATGTCTTTGGTGAGCAACCCTGGGGGAGATTTTGCCCCTATTCGGCTCGTGCATGTTCTTCCACCCAAGTTTCACCCCGATCGCTCCACTCTAAGCGTTTTACAAGATTTCCAGTTCTCCCCCCACCCCCGACATTCCTAGGATCAGGTCGAACTTTAAATAGGACATTTGAGACACGAGGTCTTTCCAAATATCAAGTTTCACCAAGATCCGATCACCCGTTCGAAAGTTACACACATATTCAGGATTCCCCTCCCTCCACTCCCAGCCGATCGTCGAATCACGAAACTGACTATATCTGAGCCAATCATGTAGAGTCTCTAATGATCAGGCACAGTTTCATTGTTTCAACTGAAGTCTAGAACTGTAGAGCGTATCGTGGAGCCGACACGGGAGCGAAGAACGGCTCTGATCATACACTGCTAAAAGCCTCCCTAACCATAAAACTCGCTTCCAGAAAACAAACGTCACCTCCCCCGAGATACGATGTTGCACGTCTCCAGGATAAAGCAGTCGCAGAAAAGTTCCGCCTAGAATTATCCAACCGTTTTGACACCCTGCCCACGGACGATGACAACGGACCATCCATAGAAGACGAGTGGAGTAACATCAGAGACACCATAAAAGACGCCTCTGAAAAAGTCCTCGGTAGACAAAAAACGGAAGCGGAAAAACTGGATCTCAGAAGACACCATCAAGCTATCAAACCAAAAACAACAGATCGGAGATACCAGATCCGCAGTATTCAAAGCATTGAGGAAAGAATGCCATAAATCAGCCCGCCGTGACAGACAACGCTACTGGGACAACGTGGCAGCAGATATGCAGAAGGCTGCTAGTCATTCGGATACAAGAAAGCTTTACCAACTTCTAAAAGAATCGACTGGGAAAAGTAAAAAGATCTCTACTGGAGTGAGAGGGGAAGATGAAAAGCTTCTGTCAAGAAAAACATAATTGCAAGATGGCAGCGCCACTTCCAGAAACCCCAGTCACGACATCCCCCCCCCCCACTCAAACGCCTTCCATTGATGGCGCCACTACGCCCCAGCCGAGTAATCCTAACCCCAGCTCTGTGCCACCGAGTCAGCCAACTCGGTACAGCAACGTCAATGTTGACCCACCCTCAGTACAAGAGATCAAAGAGGCAATCAAGAAGCTAAGGAATCACAAGGCGCCAGACATTGATTCTATCCCAGCTGAAGTCTACAAAGCTGCCCCTATTCTCGCTGAGAAGCTCCACAAGCTCTTCTGTTCAATCTGGTCTTAGGAACGGTTTCCCCAAGAATGGCAAGACTCGGTTATAATACCAGTCTTTAAGAAAGGCGACCGCACAGAGAGCAGAAATTTCAGAGGGATTTCTCTTATAAGCATTGCTTGGAAGATGTTTGCAATGATTTTGCTCAACCGTTTCCGCACAGTCCGGAACGAAAGAATCCGCCCCAACCAATCTGGTTTCAGAGCCGGCATGGGCTGTGTTGACCAGCTATTTACCCTGAGACAGATTTTTGAACATAGAGCCAAACATCACCAAGTCACCGTTACTGTCTTCATCGACTTCATTACGGCCTTCGACTCAGTCATCCGGGGAGGAATTGGGAAGGCGAAGGAAGAGGATGGTGTCCCACCTAAGATCATACGACTCATTCAGGCTTACCATCAACACACACGAGCCTGCCTCCAGGTCAACGGAGAACTCTCCCCGTTATTCGATATCGACTTCGGTGTAAGGCAAGGATGTGTACTCTCTCTTGAGCGGTTAGCCCTGATTTCAGTACCACCGACCTGGACTATGCCGATGATGTTGCCCTTCTTGGCGAATCCGTCGACGAAGCCCAGGACAAGCTTCTGAAAGTCTCCGAAGTTACTGCCCCAATGGGACTCAAGATTAATATTGATAAAACTAAAGCTATGTCTAATGCCCCGGACTTAAACTCCACCCCTATAACCCTGAACCAAAGGCAGATTGAAGTTGTCAATAAATTCAAGTATCTCGGATCATACATCGACATTATCGGCGGATGTAGCGAAGAAATCCAATTTCGCATTGCATGAGCTTCCGCTGTCTTCGCACAGCTGCGAAAGCCGCTTTGGAAGAGGAAGAAAATCCACCGGAGAACAAAAATCTGTATTTACGACGCCCTAGTCCGATCTGTCTTACTATACGGCTGCGAAACATGGCCCTTAAAAGCCGCTGACGCACACGCACTCAATACTTTCGAATACAGATGCCTGAGGAGCATACTGGGGATACGTCTCAGCGACCGAGTCCCAAACACGGTCATCTACCAACGATGTGACCAGAAGTACGACATTGCAACCCTCATTCGCCATCGCCGCTTGTCTTGGTTCGGCCATGTTTGTCAAAGACCGACCGAGTCTTTTACAAACCAAAGCCTACGCTGCAAACCAGTGCCTGATTGGAGGAAACGTCGTGGAGGACAAGTCAAAACATGGATCAACACCGTTAAATCTGACCTCGAGCCGATCGGCGGTTTCCGGAGACATGGCCGCAGGTGGGACCATTCATGGCTCAAAATCGCCGCCCCATTAACCCAAGACCGTAACCTGTGGAACTCAACAGTCTACCAGATCCTGTCGCCAGGGAGAGCTACATAGCTTTTGTCCTGATACAAGTACAAGTAAGTAAGTAAGTTTCATCGTCCTAGCACATCGGGAAGTACCTTCCATAACTCGCGACCACCGGAATTCCGCCCCCCCCCCCACAGTGCCCAAATCCGGTCCAATTCTGTCACTGATTGTATCTAGGTTTGTTCTTCCCACCAAGTTTCATCCCAACCACTCAATTCTACAAATCCAGATTTCCGCTTCCCCCAACCGGATCTCCGCCAATTCATCAGATCCGGTCCAGACTTGAAATGGAACATCCGACACACGAGGTCTTTCCAAATATAAAGTTTCATTAAGATCCGATCACCCGTTCAAACGTTATACATTCTTCAAGATTCCAGATTCCCCTTCCCTCCATTCCCCCCAAGGAGGTTGGATCAGGGAAGTGAGTATTTCCAAGTTAGTTTGGTCGGGTCCCTGATACGCCTGCCAAATTTCATCGTCCGAGCCCTTCTGGAAGTACCCTAACTCGAGAACTGTGAACTGACCGACCGACCAACAGACAGACAGAGAAGTGACCGGTATATGGCACTTGAGAGAAGCTGCAAGTGCCATAAAAACTAATTAGGTCGCATGAATACGCCTGCCAAGGATGTCCATCTGCGATTTTCGAGCAATCGAAGCCAAGTTTCGTCGTCCTAGCACATATGGAAGTACCTTAAATCGCGATCAGTCCGGTTCTGTTACTGGTGTGTCTAGGGCTTACGCTTGTTCTTCCCACCAAGTGTCATCCCAATCGCTACACTAAGCGTGTCATAAAATTTCCGATTTCCCTCCACAGACTCCCCCACATTAGGGGGAACAAGAGTTCTTTCCGAATTTCAAGTTTCATTAAGATCTGATCACCCGCTTAAAATTTCGACATTCTCAAGATTTGGGATTCCCCCTCGCCCCACTCCCCCACGATGGTCAAATATGAGAAACGACTGTTCTTAAGTTAAAATTGTCCGAGTCCCTGACATGCCTGCCAAGTTTCATCGTTCTAGCACATGTGTAGGCATCTTAACTCGGGATCACCGGAATTCCGAAACCCTCCCTCGAACTCCCCCACACAGTGCTCGGCTCCGATCCGGTCTTGTCAACTATGTATCTGGGGCTTGTGCTTGCTTTTCCCACCAAGTTTCATCCCGATCCATCCACTCTGAAAATGTCACACGATTTCCGGTTCCCCCCCCCCCCCTCTAACTCCCCCCAAAGTCACCAGATCCATTCCGGACCTGAAATGTGACATCTAAGACAGGAGGTCTTTCCGAATATCAAGTTTCATTAAGACCCGATTCCCGGTTCCAAAGATAAAAATACGTCAATATTCTCGATTCCCCCTCCCTCCAATCCCCCCATGGTGGTCGAAACGGGGAACTGACTATTTCCAAGTTAGTTTGGTAGGGTCCCTAATCCGCCTGCCAAGTCTCATCGTCCTGGCACTTCCGGAAGCACCCTAACTCGAGATCAGTGGCCTGACAGACAGACCGAAAAGTGATCGGTATATGGCACTTGAGCGAAGCTGCAAGAGCCATAAAAACGGTTTGTGGCCAATATCTTTTCCATATTTTACTTAAATTCCTATTTAGGATAAGTGTTGCGTCTGAATATTTTTTAGGTTTAACTTTCATCGGTTCAATGGTCCCTTTCCAAGTTAGGCAACGTTCAAATAGGCTAAGCATACCACTGCTGTATCAAGATCAAATAATCAAACTCTATCTCCCTATCTTTGTAAAACGACCATGCAGATACCCTGCGAGATACAAAACGCGGAGGATAGGAGTTAGGGGGAACATCATAATTCTTTACCTCTACCAACAGCTATATCGCAGTAGACCAAGCAGAAGAAATTTTATTACGAATGCCGTCTGAGCCGTCCTTCATAGCTGATTGGTTGTCTACCAGTGTAACGCCACATGTGACGTGCTGCAAAGCGGGCTCTCCACGACTACAGGCATCCTACAGTTTTTCATCTGGTATCCGCAGCGGCGAAGAAGGAAGTAGATGGGTATCAACGCAAACCTCACAACAAATACATCTAGCTCCGCTCAGTTTCATCGCGGTATCCATTGTCGCTGCATGAGACCAAAGACGAAGGTTCTATTGGGTTATTTGTTCTTGCTGTATATATGATATGATATTTGATATGATATTTTTTTGCCTTGAAAGCCCAATAAGCTATATACACATAAGCTTATTAACGACAACATATTTTAAACTGGTGACTAAAAAAATACTTGGCTTGTCTGTTTCCCGGTTTAGAAATAAAAGAGAATTGAAACTGAAATGAAATACATACCGTTACAGTTGGATCTTGCAAGGCTGCCAAGAAGTACTTGTGGCCTCCATCGCGTACCAGGTCTTCTTGGCAAGACTGAAAAAATAAAACTGAATTATTCATCAACCATCGTTGTTATTAATGCTTATTATTCATCAACCAAATTTACTACCTTTTCAGACAATAAATAGACAGGATGAGGCAGAAGGAAAAAGAAATGAAAAATGAAAAGACATCAAATAAATCTATCAATAGTTTATTATAACACCGTAACCGATAGTGGGTTTCTCGTCTTTCGAGGTATCTGAACATAAATGTAGAATTGCACATAAAATGTGTCAGAACGGTCTTAGTGTACAAACTGGCGTCCAATAATTTAAAACTAATGACTTTAAAACACTAGGTTTCTTCTCTAACTACGGTTCTAGCACTAAACAAAAAATTAACCTTTGCAGGACAATAATAATACATACGGTATTAAACACTTTATATTACATATATTTCATACGTTTAGTATGTACAATGATTTACTGTTCAATTGTAACTTACCAAGTCTATGGCCAAGATTTTGGCCCAGATGAAGATCAGCATGGGCCTGAGCTCCTTCGCGGAGCTTTGAAGGAGCTTTAACACATACGGGAAAATCCCGACGCTGAGGGCCAGGTTTACGGCCCAGGGCCCAAGGTCAAGGAATTGGCCAAGGAGCTCCAGTGCTCGAAGCCGATGGACTTGACTCAGCAAAACCTAGAAAATAATATGTTGCAAGTTCACATTTTATATAGTTACAAGATGCAAGGTGGAAAAGCTTTCCTTGAAGAAGGAATATCTTATTAAACACATAAATCGATGTATATGTCTTTAATGGTCAATCTGAACCACGAACGATGCCTCTGAAATCACCATATCAATACTGTAGGCTAATACTGCTATATGAATGCTGTCCAAATAGGGGTTCACGCCTCCTTAGGCTTACTTCGAATCGACTATTCTACCTAATTAACATGAACTTTTGTCCCCCCCCCCTTCTCTTCCCACAAACGTAGGGCTACGGGGCCCATCTAGAAATCACTTGTTCTTTAATCTAAAGGATATTCTCGATAGGGATACCCAGAACAAACTTTGAACAAGTTATCTCATCCCCTGAGAGACCGTGCTACACTGTCATAAGCTTCATAACAGACAATACAAGGATGCGCAGTTTCAACAGACAATGACGTTATGCAGACAATGACACACATTCAGGGTTGGTCACCAAGAACCAGGGTGTACGAGTTACTTCCGGATACTTTGGGTTACTCAGGGGTACTTTGGGTTACATTGGGTTACTTTGGGTTAAATTAGGTTACTTTGGGTTACATTAGGTTACATTGGGTTACTTTGAGATACTTTTGGGTTACTTTCCAGGGTGTACGAAGTTACTTTTGGTGACCAACCCTGGACACACATTATGCATGAAATGTCATGCATAACAAGCATTGCCAGTAAGGTGCTTTTTTGGCGATTTTTCGGCTGTTTTTGACAAATAACGTTTTTAAACCCAACAGTCTTTTTGTGTATGTTTATGTGTTTTATTTATTTTCTTCATTTACTCCGCTTTCTGAAAACGGTGGGTTATAAATAAATTACTTACTTACTTACTAGATAACATCCCAAGTGTTGCATCTTATGCACTGTCTGTTGAAAGAGCGCAACCTTGTGTAGTTTGTTATGAAACTTCTGACAGTGTAAAAGACGAGCGGACAATCTCTACGAAGTCATAAGTTTCTCGTCACTAACGTTTGTGTTCCAAAAAGTTGGTCGGAGTTTTAATGGATTCTTGAAACTGTAGTTCATTTCAAGATGCGGTTGGACAAGTTCTACGATGAAGTTTGGGAAGTTCGTAATGAGGTCGGACATCGAAAAGCAGTACAGTGGTGAAGCCACTGTAAACTGCCGGGAAAACTTCCAGAGATCAAATGCACAAAGGGCAAATGAGAATAGCAATGGGCGAAAACAATCCCCCTTCAATCTCGACTGTCAGATCGATTTTGGCAGGTTTTATCTCTTGACCGAACTGTCATGCAACAAGAGCCATGTAGTATTATATCGGATCGTAACCGTAATGTCTTTCTGTTTGTTCGTCTGTAGGTCTGCCCAACTTTTCTTAGTTCTGGCAAAGACGCAAAGAAACTTGACCCGCGTAGGACCAAGACCCGATATACGACTCGAACCAATGCTCTAAGAAACCTTTGTTTTCTGTATCCACCCATCCGTGGGGAAAGGGGTGGAGGTAGGGGCAGGGGCAGTCGGGACTTGTGATATGCCGAAGTTGTCAACGGGTAATCCAATTGCAATGAAATTTGATGGGTGGAAGATGCGCTTGATGTGCAAATTAGGTGTCCGAGACATGTTCAGCCACGGTTGGAAGCGATCCCAGAATATTCTGACAAATAGGTGGAGATATTAGGATTAAACAGAGACGATACAGAGACCCTAGACAATCTGTTTGCGGACTCTGGCCGGATCCGACATCACTGGGCTAAGTTGGAGGGAGGGGGGTACAGGACGTTTCTCGGATAGGCTCGGAATCTTGTTGGGTCAGCCACACCCCTAGATGCGTGCGTCCATTTACAGTCGGCTGGGGTGGCAGGCCTGGGAGTGACCTAAGGCTAAATATATATAGGATTTTACACATCAAAATATCGGACAATATAGGATTAAAAAAACAGTTTATTTGGATGAAAAAATCTCATGACCCCATCTTCTGCAAAACAACAAAGGACGATTCTGGTGAAACAACTTAGGATCTCACCTTAAAACAAAAAACATCGTATCCAGGACGAGAGACTTGATGGGTAAGTTTTATCCATGAACAGAGATCAAATACACAATTAAAGAACTACGAACACACACTGATTGACTTCGTGAAAACTTCAGAAAAGGACCAGACAAAAAAAAACAGTAGAAAAGAAATAACCGAACTGAGAAGTGCCGAATGTTCAAAGAGAACCAGCAGAACACAAACAGCTGAGCTACAACAGCAATGGAAAATGGCTAATATCAGCAGAGTGAAGAACAAATGGCAGAGGCGTTACTAGACAAAATGTTTGGCGGGGGGGGGGGGATGAGGCATTTACCGACTGGCTGGCTATTTTTACCGACTTTTTCTGCAGAGAAAAACGACTGTTTTCAACAACAAAAATGACATTTTTGAAAAACAAGAGCTGAAAGCTCATATGGCACTTGTCGGAACAGTTAGCATGTTTGTCAGTTTGTCCCCCTCCAGCCCCCCTCCCCCCAGTGACCAGACAAACTCCAGGCTTGAAACTGAAATTTGAGACACTCGCTCTTGACACTTGTCAAGTTTCATGGACGTCCAATCACCCGTTCCTAAGTTACGAATGTCAACAGATTCCTGATACCCCATACCTCTACTCCACCCACGCTGGTCGGATCGGGGAAGGGACTATTTTCAAGTCAAGATGTTGGAGTCCCTAATAGGCATGAGAAGTTCCATGGTCCTAGCACATCTGGAAGCACCCTAGCTCGAGATCACCGGAATTCCGGAAAACCCCTCCAACTTCCGCCCACCGTGACACGATCCAGTCCTGTTTTGTCAGGAATTTTTCTAGGGTTTACGCTTGTTCTTCCAACCAAGTCCAACTCCGATCCCTCAACTTTAGGGGATTCAGGAGACTTTCGGTACCCCCTCCAGCCCCCCCCCCTCCAGTGATAAGATCCGGTCCAGACTTGAAACTGAACATCCGAGACACTTGTTCTTCATACTTCCCAAGTTTCATGCACGTTCGATCACGCGTTCCAAAGTTGTGAATGTCACTCCGTATTTCCGTATTTCCCAACCCTCTACTCCCCCCACGATGATCGGATCGGGAAAGGGGCTATTTTCAAGTCAGTATGGTTACACTCCCTAAAATGCCTGCCAAGTTTCATTGTCCTAGCACATCTGGAAGTACCCTAACTCGAGATCACCGGAATTCCAGTAATCCTCCGTCCAACTCCCCCCACTGTGACACGATAAAGTCCTGTTTTGGCAGTAATCTATCTACGGTTTAAGCTTTTTCTTCCCACCAAGTTCCATCCCGATCCCTCGAATCTGAGCCTTCCAGAAGATTTCCGGTGCCCCTTTCAAACCCCCTCCCCCCCAGTTATCGTATCCGGTCCGGATTTGAAAAAGAACATCTGAGGCACTTGTTCTTGGCACTTGTCAAGTTTCATGCACGTCCGATTACCAATTCCAAAGTTATGCATGTTACTAATTTCCGGATTCCCATCCCTCCAGCCACCCTACGATGGTCGGATCGGGGAAACGACTATTCTCAAGGCAGTCTGTTCGGGTCCCTGATATGCCTACCAAATTTCATCGTCCTAGTACCGAACTCGCGGGATCACCGAATTCCACCCCCCCCCCCCCCACCCTCAACTCCCCCCACAGTGCCCGAATCTGGTACGGTTATGTCAATGACGTATCTAGGACTTGTGGTTGTTCTTCCCACCAAGTTTTGTCCCGGTCCCTCCACTCTAAGCGTTTCCCAAGATTTTCGACTCCCCCCCTCCAACTCCCCCAAAGTCGCCAAATCCGTTCCAGATCTGAAGTGGGTCGTCTGAGGCACGAGATCTTTCCAAATATCAAATTTCATTAAGATCCCTTCACCCGTTCAAATTTATAAATACCTCAAGACTCCGGATTCCCCCTCCCTCCACTCCCCCCAGGATGCTCGGACCGGGAAAGTGACCATTTCCAACTTAGTCATTTGGAGTCCCTGATATGCCTGCCAGTTTCATCGCCTAGCTTATGGGTAAGTGCTCGGACTAGCAAATCCCGGACCGACCGACTGACAGACAGAAATTGCGATCGCCATAAGAGATTTAATTTCAGAACAATTCACCAATTTTCAGAAAACCGACTATTTTGACGGAAAAATCGACCAATTTTCAGAAAAAACTAACGGTTTTCATGAAAAAAATTCCACTGACCCCCCCCCCCCCCCTTCCCTCCGTCGTGACGCCCCTGATAACTGGAATCAAAAACTGTGCCACTAGGTGCTAAGATGTAGGTTCTCCAGAGGATACTACAAGTTCTTGGTAGTATCAATCGAGTTCAACAGGAGTAGCCTATAATGAGGGTTTGAGAGATTTCCGAATTCAGACAAAATCACGAAATCAGACTTGTACTTTGGACTGAACATTCAACAAACAGCAGGCTATCAGCAACCAGGTCACTGTCATAAAGCCTCAATGAAAGAAAAGATAGTGGTAACTGACCATTAGGTATTTGCGAATTCGCAACGCCAACGCCAACGCCAACTTTTAAATTTCTTGGCAAGCAGCATTGTCACACTGTCAGAAGTTTCATACAGATTGCGCATAACGCTTTCAAGAATAACACCTTTTCACTTAGAAATAAAGTGTTATGACCAATTAAGTTTACGCTATTTCGTGCCTAGATCTCCAACAACACCTTCAATAGGTAAAAATACTGCACTGTCAGAAGTTACATAACGACAACAGAAGGATGCGCGGTTTCAACAGATAACACTTTGGGATGTTATCTGCTATGTTTCTTTCGTTCCCGTTAACACTTGAAAGTGTTATACACTATCTGTTATGAAACTTCTGACAGTGCATAAACTGATAGAAGCAAAAATTCACAAGGGAAATATACAGATGAAATAGAAAAACATTTTTGCAGAAATGTTAATTCCTTCGATCTTTGCCCAGTTCTGGCAGAACTAACTTCGAAATTTACGAAAAAACAGTGAAAGCTGAAATATAGGAGAATATAGGGTTTTTGACTCAATATAGTATATTATAGGACTAGTTTTAAAATACAGGATAGATAGATCTCACTCCCACCCCTGGGGGAAGGGAGGGGGGTCGGAGGACTACCGGATTACTGAAGTTGTCAACCCCTCCAAACTTTCAAACTGTTGTATCTCATGAAGGAATTTTTCTACCAAAAAACAGATGTCATATACTTTGATCAGCTCATCGAGGTCTAACGAAAGCCGTTGGAAAAAAAAGTTCAAAAGTTAACTTTTTTGCCGTAGGCCAAATTTCTAATTTCACCACTTAGAAAGGAGCAAGGGATAAGCTCTAATTTCTTCAGCAGTGAGAGCACTATTAAAGTTTAAGAGGCCCATGTGATTTCATATTATCTTCCTCACTCCCAAGTGTAAGAAATGGAATGATAAACTCGGCTGAAATCACAAACAGAAACGGGTAGAAACAATAGATGGCAGCACTTTCGGACCCATGGGAAAGTAACGCTTTTTTGATTCCGCAAATTTGTCTATATATCACTCAAATAAGATGTATTGGCTGTGGGGCCAGGGAACTGCCGTACATATTTCGCACTTATAGATTTTAGTCCATCTCCAGTTTAAAACTGGTGTTTGTCTGCTTGCCTGCTAGAACGGAGCTTTCTACTCGAAAGCAGAAACATGATTTGATGAAATGAAAGCTTGGTTGCATAACTTCAGATAGTCCTCTCTAACACAGGCTACACAGCTCCACTTTAGTTTGCACACTGTAGGCTGTGGCTCAATTAGTAGCAAAAACCATCCTTTTTGGCCCTACACAAGAGCTCTACGGGGCTTTCCAAAACGTAATGTCATATTCATCAATCCGGCCTAAGGTCCGCACTTTCCGTAAAAACCGCATAGGTTACTTACCACTTTCTGAGAATAAGCTTATTGTCCAGAAAGACCGGTTTTGCAAATTGTGCCGCGTTTGCCATCGAAGTGACGAGTCCCGAAGAAAGGCTGAAAACAACCAAAGCTATTCGTAGTATCTTGAAAGCAACTTTAAGAAAGAGGACATTTTCACGCTGCTGGCTGTAGAGGTGAACGGGTGACCCCATCCACGCGAAAATGAGAAAATCAATCGGGCGTTGGACAGCTGAGGAAGATGGGTTCCGTCTGCCCATTCAGCTGGATGGGAGCATACATGGGTGGGACGGTCCACATTTTTTCCGTCTTCAGTCTGTGCAGACCTTTTTCTATCCAAGTTTAGCTCCAACGCTGCCCTCAGAACGGTCTTGAACGGAAGGAATCAATCGAGCTGGATGGCCCATTCGCCTGTTCATCCGTACACGCGAAAATGACAAAAAGACGACGGGACCAGAGCCGTCCAAGCGAAAACGTCCTCATAAAACTATCTTAGAAGATCGGAGTGGAAACACAACCTGGCGCGTGGTGTCGTTTAAAGTTTAACTGAAAAGTCACTTTATTTTTGTATCACTTAACTGACTACACTGCGTTATTTTGATTGTATCAAGGGGATTCTTTTTTGTTCACTACTTGCTCTAGTATGACGTTCAGAATATCTACGGCCGTCCTCACAACGCAAAATTCTACGATGACGCGGAAAATATGAACCTCAATACAAACGCGGCTCTCCAGTGCAGTGATCAGCTTGAGGAAGGTGGCTTACTGCGTGAACACTTATTTTTCGTAAATTGTTTTCGTCAAGCATACGTCAAAGACACAAGCAGCTAGAGGTACCACAAATCAAGGGTAAATTCCACTATTTGAAAATCGATTATTCGTTAATACCTGAAGAACGAAGGAACGCATTTTCATCGGGTCTTCAAGCCTCTTTAAGCGAATAAGTCGTGTGTACATAGATTTTCCTATCATATCCCTTTTCTGTTTAACTTTAAGCAATCGGAAAAATGCACCCAACGATCAAAATTTCCCTTTCCAGAAGAGTCCATTCTATCCAGATTCAAAAGTTTTCCTCCACCCTCCACGATGACATGATTACACCATCACGATTTATGACGGCATACGAACTTTCAAAACAGGCTATAAAAAGAAAACTTTGAAGGCGTGCTCATTAAACCTATCATTTCAAAAGTTTTTACGGCACATCTGCTGTTACCTGCTGAAAGCCTTTAACTTTGAAGTGGGAAAGTTCGAAAGCCATTGGTGCTAGATTAATCATAGAAACCGGAATGACGAGGGAACTGCCGGAAGTTTTCATTTTTTTAATGGCAGGTTAGATAGATAGATGGATAAAATGTTAATTTAAAAAGAGATTTCCATGGTAAAAAAAAGAAAAAAAACACATTAACAATTACTGTCTATTTACTTTCTACAACTACTGACGATGAAATCAAAACCACACAAATCTAGAGAGAATAAACAAAACACTCTTTTATAACTTTTAATCTATTTCTTCCGCGAGGAAGAATTTGAGAGCGATGGGAGTCAGATAGGCTACTACGCTAAACCGAAATCGGTGTTTAGCGAACCTCAGCGCTCCTGCAGCGTATGAGGTTGGTTACTTGCTAATCGTCCCTGTTCTCGAGATCGAATTGGTGTTTTTTGGTTTTATTCTTCCACATTTACTGATGACCCTTATTAAACTATGCTTATTATCTTGTGGTCCCAAAGCTTTCTGCTACGAAGCGATTTAGCATTATACTCTGTAGAGGGTCTTTGGAAATTCTGGGAACATTTGCGACCCATTTTCTATCGCCGTCAATACTCAAGAACGGGCGACAAAGCGTTTATGCAGATACCATGGTCTAAAGTCGTTTTTCAGTTATCGTGGTATCTGGCCAAGTGGTATCTGATATTCAGATACTACGGTCCGACCGTGGTAACAGGTCGTGGTAACTGAAAAGTCATCTCACTTTCATCAAATTTTGTCAAATGTGTGAGAAAGAAGTTTACCACTTAGTGATGTGACTGAATATCTGTTTTTCTGTTGGATGACTTCGAAAAGCGCAATTTCGGCAATTATCGTTTTTGCAGAGCAACCGTATATCAGATACCACGGTAAGTGCAACGACTAATTGCAGATCCAGTTACCCTGATAACAGATACCATGGTATCTTCCAAAAACGCAACTATTCTGATGATTTTTGCTGCCATTACTATCAAGAATCTCACTTTGGAACTCGCGAGAGCTGTGAGGCACAAGACCGTAGTGATCAGCAAGAGCGATAAGAATCCGAACAGACTAATTTTATAAACCTGCAAATATGACGAAAGGAGAACCTTTTGGGAGCTGGGATCTAGCCGACAGTACCTAGCAGAGGCTCAGTCCGTCATTATTGTAAGAAATATCGATATGTGGAAAAGAAGGAACCCGAACTTTTCTTTCCCACCCGATCCCAACGACTGTTTTGCAGGATCCTGGACAAATTAAGACATTGACAAAGCTAGCCACATAATATTCTACAAAAAACTTCCTGTTAAAGCGCAAGTGACAACGACAAATATTCACACACATTCTATCACTCTACTACAAAGAATGCTAACATCTTAGGAGGACTTTTGAGAGCAAGAAAGCAAAGTCAATATCACTTTCCTTCTTCGGCAAGTTCTCAAACTTTCCGCACAGGTTTTAGCGCTTTCAAAACTGAAGCAGCTTCCCCCGAACGGTGAATCTAGAAAGTTAGTGGAAAGCTTCGCGGAAAGTTGAATGTTTTGGCGGAAATTCTGAAAGTGTGGAAAATCAAAGCAAGTGTCACTAAGGATGACTTTGCTGCAACATACGAGAACGGACGGAATTGCCAATGAAATATATCCCCATTTAAACTAAGAAAGCAATTACAGGAATCGGATTCTCAGTTTTTACGATGTGCTTCGCTTTGAAAAGTCCAAGACCTTCGCCAAAGACCGTTATCTCCCGACTAGGCCCGCTAAAAATGGATATTGTTGATACTTACTCTCAATACTCTTCATGCTCTTTTCTATCCCCCAATTTTTCTGTTGCACTAGACCCACCTAACAATAACAAGGACTCCCCGTGTCTACCTTCTAGTGCCCGCGACCGCCCACTGATTAGCTATGCCTTTCGCGATTAGCTATGCCTTGTGGTATATGCTGAACTCTCTAGATGGCCAGATGGCTATGTATAGAGTAGAGTCCATGACCCCCCCCCCCCCCCATTACCTTCCTGTCCAACTCTCATAATCAAACCCTAAACCCAAACCTAGATTCCAAAAATCTGGCAAAAACTCTACTCTTGTCTTTTCATACCTGGAGGACGATGGGCAGCTGCTCCGGTTTCCGGGACTGGGTCCCATGCCCCAGCCAGACCTCGAACGCAGTCAGTTGTTCTTCGAAGAAGGGAGAATGTTCGTAGGTCGCTTCTCCATGAAGAATCCCGGGCAGTTGAGAGAGACAGACGTCCAAGGCTAAATCCCACGCTTGCCACATACTGTGCTGCAAAAGATATTCCTCATCACGGTAAGGTAGAACTTTATTAAATGGAAATAGCAATAGTTGCATTTTTGCAGATACCATGGTATCTGTTACCACGGTAACTGGATCTGCAATTAGTCGTTTTTGCAGTTACCGTGGTATCTGATATACGGTTGCTTTGCAAAAACGTCAATTGGTGAAATTGCGCTTTTTGAAGTCATCCCGAAAGAAAAACAGATATTCAGTCATATCACTAAGTGCTAAACTTCTTTCTCACCAATCTGACAGAATTTGATGAAAGTGAGATGACTTTTCAGATACCACGACCAGTTACCACGGTCGGACCGTAGTATCTGAATATCAGATACCGCGCTAACTGGCCAGATACCACGATAACTGCAAAAACGCCTTTTGACCGTGGTATCAGATACCACGATAACTGCGAAAACGACTTTAGACCGTGGTATCAGATACCATGGTATCTGCGAAAACACAACTAATAGAGTCATGGACTCGGGGCACTCGGTTGATAATTGATTTTTATAAAAGGATAATAAAACACTAGCTAGAGAAAGATATTCCTTCAGCCCAAGCTGACGGTTTTACGCATCGACAGCATGAAAGACAAACTCTCGTTGGGTGCATAATGCGCATTGAAATAGTGTATCGTGGCAAGTGCAAAGACTAGTGAGGTGTCTATTCCTTCAGCCCAAGGTGACTGCGAATCATATTAGACTTGCAAAATCAATACGTCAGCTACATTTTATTAGAGCTATATTTCGGCACTTCTTGGCAAGGGTCTTATTCAGGCTCAAGCCACCCAAGCTGGAAAATAAACTTGTGGAAAAACAATTAAAAATTCTTCTTCTGATTTTATTAACTTCTTCTCTGAAAATTGGCTGGAGTTAAAGCTGGTGCTGTGATTTCATTCTGGACACGGCTGCTGTTCGATTGGGTCGTCGAAAGGGTAGAGATTCAAGAAGGGCTGAAATATAGCTCTAATAAAATGTAGCTGACGTATCCGTTTTGCATCTTCAAACATGATTCACAGCCAGTATCATTCACCGAAGCACAGAACTACAAATCGCCCATACATGCCGCCGACAAGTATCCATCTTAGCTGGAGAGAATAAGAAGAGACAGGTGGCTCAAAAAACGAAATGCAGAAGAGTCTCTACCCTTTCTACGACCAAATCGAACAGCAAAACAGCAGCCGTGTCACAGTCACATGATATGTCACGCAAGTTAAATGATGTCATAACAATCACGTCTGCATAATGACCAAAGCTTCTTTCGAGTGATGGAACAACTTGAGGTTAATGCTGCTCCTGGGCAAAGGAACTGGATAAAAAGGAACGTCTACAATGTTCAAAGTAATATGATAACAGAATCGATTTCGACGTTATGTTTGCATTTTGATTTACTTCCGAGATACCACGACTATTCCGGCCTCTCGCTTCATTTCCTATATTAAACACACAAATCTTGGCATGAGGGAAAATGCAGTTTAAAGTGATCTTAAACTTGAACAAAATCAAATTCTTCTCCGATCCGCGTTATTCCAGCCTCTCGCTTCATTTTATACATAGAAAGAATCTTGGCATAAGAGAGAATGCGGTTTAAATTAACCCAAAGCTTCGACAAAATCAGGTTATTCTACGATCCGTGTCACATACTTCCAAACTAAAGCCGCGTTCACAAGCATGCTTAGCCAGTACAGATGCCCAGGTACGAGCCCAAGCTTAGAGAGGCACCTAGGTTCTAGAGTCTAGAGTTCCGTGTCTGGCCCAAGATCTATGCCTAGGCATGGGTGTGAACGGGGCTAAAAAGGATGTGATTTGTAGTTTTAGCAATTAAGCAGCAGTGGCAGGACAGAAGAACCCTAGACAGGATGGTGACCCATATTAGCAACTGCATCTTCTAATTCGACAATCGTAGAGGCATAGCACCATGGTCATAATGTATCAAGCAATGGTCAGATCCAACCCTTTTCAAATGTGGTCAATAAAAGCTGAAGGGGTAATGCCGTATTGTTTTCAATCATGGATGTTTCCGAAAATTAGTGGGTGAGACTAGTCGCGAGACGACGCTGTCTCATTGGCCTCAACGCCAACTTTCCTTTGGACATGTGAGCAGAAGATACGACTCCAGTCTTGCGAAGAAGGCTTAGCTCGCCACCCCACTACCAAGCTGGACGTTC
Organism: Branchinecta lynchi; assembly: GCA_023053575.1. NCBI lineage: Eukaryota > Metazoa > Arthropoda > Branchiopoda > Anostraca > Branchinectidae > Branchinecta > Branchinecta lynchi. The sequence continues at coordinate 17,947,718 of JAKZAP010000010.1, read as the reverse complement.
GTGGAGGCAACGACTGAGCCCTCTCAAATACCTCGACCCCATTGGAAGTTTCCATTGTCATGGAAGAATATAGGATTCGTACTGGTATCAGCGCTCATTTCCCTTGAAAAAGACAAGATTCATAGCACGACTTCGTCCGTCAGCTGCTACCACAAGGGAGAGCTGCACAGTTTGCATTGCATCGCGAAACAAATACAAGTATGTTCTTCCAGTTCGACGCTGCCCATGCAGATTGCTTTAGGCAACCGTTTTATGAAGTTTACAATTGACATAACCACTTCCTCGACAAGCCCAGAGGCCTTGTGAGGTGATGACAGCTTGCCACCAAACGTGCCAAGCAACTACCTGAACAAGAAACTTGTGAGAGGACGCGAGGCCACTCCCGCGGAAGACCAACATTAGTATCCCCATCCTCGCAGTGCATATACGCCACCAAACACCAAACAAGTTTCGATACCAAACAAATTTGGCGTAAGCCATGACAAGTTTTGGCGAATAAAAAGAATTATCTATCTTATCTATCTGGCATCTATCTACACTGGAAAACATCAGCATTCTCATATCTCGGCAACGCTCAATATACTAGCCGTATGGTATGGTACTACATGGAGATTGCAAACTACCCAACGAACACGGATATTTCTACACCATCAATGAAAAAGGAAAAAAAACAAACGATTAGTGATATTTATGGTACACACATGATATGTATGGGGTGCTCAAGTATATTGTCTTCGCTTTATTTTTCTCATTTCATTTTTCTGTACTTGTGCATTCTGTATCAAAATCAATAATAACTTTTCTCGAACAGGTGTGTAATGTATATACCGAAAATAATAAAAATGACAGGGTATTGAAGTGCTGACAGGACCGAGTTCCTGGAACAAATTACAGTCCGTGGCCGCCGCATCCTGGCCGTCTTTCGGCACCGTTACGGAACATGATCGAGGGTGTCGTGGGTTGTTTTTAACTATAATCTGAGTCTTTTTGACTGGTCTAGTTACTTTAGCTGACAAACAACGAGGGATGGGCGGCTTATGGCGGATGTACACCTATTGTTGTGGGTTGTGCTCCTTATCTGGTTTAATTTAGCATTTTGACTCGAAATTTATGCGACATTCAAGTTAGAACAATGTTAAAATGCTTTTCATCGATTTTTTATTTTAACAATCTAAATTGCTACTCCTTGAGTCCAAGCTGACTGGGAAACATATATTTAAATAATGCATAAAACGGATACGTCACCTACGATGCTCTGGCAGGGATGTTTTCAAAATAATGTAATTTCAGGTTCGTTCCTTCCCCGACGTTGTCCCTTTCGTTCGACAGCCTGTCAAGAACCATTGTCAAGAAGGGCCGCATTATCGCTGACAAAACGTATCAGTTTTATGCATTTTGAGTATAATTTAAATTACTGTAAAAAGTAAAGGAGAAACTTTGAAGGAAAATTTTAAATTAAAGTATATATAACGGAATATATATCCGTTTTTTTCTGATGGAAAAACTTCTCGTCGACAGCGTGATACACATCGCAGGTAGCAAAACACGGCAAGTGAGAAAATCAGCGTGCTTTGGTTAGAGGGGTTAGAATGTACCGTACGAAATTGGGATCTCCGGGTTTAGAAACATATGGAGTGATTATGGAAGTAGGTTGCATTAGTATTACAGGTATGACAGGTCCTTTAAGGAAGAGGAGCAAAAAAGATTGGAGAATTTCGCTCTGCGCAGTTGCTGAAAGACCAATCGTTGTTGCTTAGGCTCTGACTTCTAATCTTCCGATTCAAAGCCAATCTGGATATTAAGGACAGCCATAGCCTGCCCCCATGGGACGCTTCATCTTTTCTCCCTCTACACCAAATCCATCTATCCAATCAAACTTCAAAAGACTTTTTTCTTTGAGGCGCGATAACTATCTGCCAAGATCCTCCGATTGAAGAGTAACAAAACTTGTTATCCTCCCGTAATTGCCTGTAAAAAACGATGCTGCGTTGGCAATTCTACAGGAGGATATTCTTCTGTCAAGGGAATGGGAGAAAAGGGACGTTTGGAAATTACTAGAAAATTCACGGTCAGCAGGCCACATTTCCAGCACATCCACGGTAAGAGGTTCACCGAATTATCTGAAAGGATGGTCTTCGCTAAGATTCGGTTTTTAATTTCGATTCAGTTCAGTTTATTTCAAAGCATCAACACAACTCGTGACTTAGGGCCAAATGGCGTGTCAAGTCGAGATACATGATATAAGTAGTGAACTGATAGACAAAAATGCTCCTCAGCCGGGATTTGAACCCAGGACCCTCTGCTTACAAGGCAGTCGCTCTACCGACTGAGCGACCGAGGGGCTTGTGAACAGATCCCGGCTGAGGAGCATTTTTGTCCATCAGTTCACTACTTATAAAATATTTCCCTCTCAAGGGCGTCTTCCCCGTCTTGTGGGTCCTGGTATGTCTACGTGGCTCCGACAATGGAGTCCTAGACTTCTAAATTATATTCGAAAAACTGATTATGGTTTATTGGTCACGGTACAAGTCCCTTGTGTAAAAAGTGCCATCTAGATACATGATATTAAAACCATATTGTCAGTCAAAACAACAGAACAAATAATTCAGACTGAAAATGGTCTAACATAAAAGTAAAACGTAAACATAAAAGTAAAAGCTAAAACTCATTGTTGAAAAAGTTGATAAAAATTGGGGATAAAACAATTACGGTAGCCTACCGCTCCGTACGGTATAACGTTGTGGCCTATATTATGCTGCCGGTACTTCATATATGTACAAACGACGAAGCTTTAGTTTCAGTTCAGTTTTCCAGTTTTCAGTTTCATTTGACTATATTTAAAGACAAAAAAATACGCAATTAACATTATACAGGGAAAACAGGGAACAGGGAAATAACCGTTATTAGTTAAACATCACACAGAATCAACTGACTGAATACTCTATATAAAGAAAAAGGAAGGAGACAAAACAAATTAAATGGTTTCAACTTTAAATGAAAAAGTACTTATTTTTCTCTAGTACTCCTATAGGATAACTGTTCTCGAGAGAAACATGACAAAAGGCGACACCGAGAGATCTATGAAAGCACCAGGGTTCGGGCGCCAAAAGTACTGGGGGATTTACTGGGGACACGAAAGAAACATCCAATGTATCAGTCAGGGTAGTTAATCCAGTAGGCTATATCAGTTAGGGCTTGGTGGTTGTGGATGCGAGAGCGAAAGTTTGTTGCATTTGATGTGCGCATGTCGATAGTAAATAAAGTACACCCAGAGCGATTTGAAAGAATACATGATGGAGTGTGGGTGAGTAATGTGACTGGAAGTATGTGCTTCCACGATGTTAATAGAGTGGTAAGGTTCCTGAAGGTAGCTTTGTACCACAGATAAAGTTTCTGTCGTTCTTTGTTTTAATTGATTCTTTCCATCTCAGAGCTTCTTCTTTTTATCAAAATCGTGGCCTTCGGCTTTTTGCAAAATTAACTACTGTAATCATTATTGCTTGCAATCTTAATACAAAAGTGGAGAGTAAAAGCCGAAAATATGAATACCGGCTCTGTACAAAAAGAAGCTATCGAAACCGTGTCCAAGGTCTTCGACGGTTTTGAAATACAGTTGCGGACTGAGGCGGTCAAAATATCAGGGAATTCAATGTATATTATTTTCTAAGTGTGTGCAAGTCGACCGCTAGTTGGCGGTAGCCACCCCAATCATCCAAAAAGCCAAATCTTTTTTGGCAAAATTCTCCAGTGCCTGGGCATGCCCCAACGTAAGGGCATTGTGCGCATTCGTCGAGGCACCATTCTGCACATGCTATCCCCATACAAATCTTTTTGAAAAGCAAATTTTCATTTTGGATTCTCAATTCAAAAGATTTTGGTGGGATAAAATCAAGGATAAAATGCCCGTGCTGCAGGGCATGGTACCCCAAAGTATGAGCACCATGCTCAAATGTTCGGGCATCCTGCCCCAATTTTAGGAGCAGTACCCTCATTGATGGTAACTAAGTCTATAACAGTGTAACTTGGGTCTGGGTCGTCATCAATGGCAACATTGTAATCAATTCTCTAAGTGGTCAGCGAACGTGATGAGTTCCCACTTCTCAGTACTCAGACTCCCGGATCAGCAGCCACTTTAATAGCACCATTGCAGTCGTGTATCCCAGTCGCGCTGTGTGGAAGAACGGACCGCCGACGCTCTATCGGTTCATCCATCTGTAGAAGCTGTTGAAAAAATGATCTTCATCTTTCAAACCCTATTCGTCTTACATCTTCAAGAAATTACTGACGGTATTCAAGTCGAAATTTAACCTCCTTTCCTGCCTGAGGTTGTCAATTGACAATACTCAACTTTAGAAAATACCTGACGGCGCTCCATCACGAATGAGCAAATAATTCCAACAGCCCCAGTTAATCCTATTCGATCTAAACATACTCTCGCCACCTGCAACTTCATTTCCTGAAAAGAGATTTTTTTATTTTTTTTTTTAAATTAGAAATTGCCTACCTTTCACAAACATTCAAAAGTGTGAACCTGCTTGGCTTCTAACCTATGCTAGACCTGTTTCCATAGCACAAACCAAGACGTGTTTTTACTTGTTGGATTTGCTTACGTCAAGGTCAAGGGCTAGGACGAGCTTTATGATACACCGCAATATCTTCACGCTGAACGAAACTACGCGGCTTTGAACTATGTGGTGTCAATTGACAACGGTGGGTCGGAAAGGGTTAGATCGTGGTATCAGAAACCATGGTATGTGAAAGCAAGTAATTCGAGAAAGCTTGATTGTATTTTCCTTTCAAGATTAAACAATTTATTTCTGTCCATCGTCGCAGGGTCCAAGCGAGACACTGATTTTGCCGATTTGCAAAATCGGTACTGCAGTGACCCTGCAGAGTCGCTTTCTGAACTCGCTTTGACAAGGATAACCTCTCTTCGATTCATCATATCTTGTCAACTGAATTCGAATTTCCGGCCACATGCAAATGAGGGCGTGAACTTTGATCGGATACAGGTTTGATCATTAATTAGAAAGCACTCTCCCGATTGACAGGCGAAGTTCCTTCGCTTTTCCACATTTCCATCATGATGGGAAGAGACGGGTGGAAAAGCCGAGATCAAAAGAAATGAGTGGGTTCTATGAATCCCCCCCCCCAAAAAAAAATATCTGAATTTAAAAAGGATTATGACAGTAGGGAAATGCTTCAACTTGTCACTTCAGCATTTCCAGCTTTCAACCCAAACCACACAGCAAATAAGTAATTCATTTCTGACCTGCCAATTTTGAAAAGCACAGTAAGAATAGAAAACAAACACAAATAAATTTGTTCAGTCTTCAGTATGGGAAACAGTATTTCAGGTCACGCGTTGTTCTGCAGAGGCCAGTAGTCAACGATTTTTGGGATCCCCAAACGTTACTCCTGGACCGACTATAAATATCTTAAAGCACAATGGACACTTCTAATGCTTTACTTTCTATTAAGTGCTTCACAAATAAACATTTCCGACTTCCTTCAGAAGGCGCTAAGAAAATCTGCCGTTTACTTGTTATCCCTTGTCTTTACCTCTCTGGCATTTCGGCGATCCAAATCTTAGGCGCTGTGATATCGTGGCAGAAAATTCAAAAACTCCCAGCAATGCTTGATAGAAAAGGATATAATTGAGATGTCACCAAAGTCAAGCCGCAGATGCAGTTTACCTGATTGTTATAATGTTTCATCAGAAGTTCTATGGCTTAAAGTGCCTGTTAAAAGTTTTGCTTTGTGGAATAGCGTTGTGAAGCTGCTTTATAAAATGTAACAGAACATGCAATAAGCTTATAAAAAATAATATAGCTACAAAAATCATTTAAAAAGAAATAACCTATTCAAATCTGAATTATACCAGCTGATTTATGCATAAAATAAAGATCAACTAAGTATTATAAGGAAGATCACTTTTATCTTTGTCCAAGCTAGTAAATTGAGCATGTACTGGCCCAAAAAATTACGCTTTGAAATATCACAGAGAGGAAACTGTTGAAAAAGCTGCTGATCTAGGGGGTAAGCATTGTTCCTAGGTTGTTACAGAGTGGGATTTGAGTAGTTTGATGTGCCCATTGAACTTTAAGATATTTACAGTCGGCAGAAGCTTCAGTTATTTATTACAGGTATCTTCAGATATGTATAGTCGGTAGCTTCAGTTATTTATTACAGGTTTGATTCCTTCCCCGACGTTGACCCTGAAGATTGAAAGCCTGGCGAGGACCATTACAAGAAGGGTCGAACTATTGCTGATGAAGCAGCGTAGCTGACGTATCCGTTGTATACAGTATTCAAATATATGTTTCAAAGTCAGCTTGGGCTCAAGGATTTATAGCGTGGAAGCTCTTGTAAACGTTCGTGTAAGTTTCTTCGTTCTCTCTTGTAAACGGACACCTTTGGGCTTGTTTACAAGAATAACGAAAATCCAAAAGCATAAACGGGCATTCACGCCGAGAACGCATAAGTGCGTTGCGTTTTCGTTGCGCTTTCGCTGCGTATGCGCGGCGTCGGTCGTTTCCGAAAGTGAGGGAACGTGCGTTCCATCCTCATGAAACTGAGATGGCTAGTTCTGCCAAAGAAATAATACTAATTATGTGGCGCTAAAATATGTGTATATATTAGTATCGAATTTCAGCAATCGAATTTTTGCATGCAGCAGGAAAAAAGAATTCTCGCTTTCGAAACGAAATTGTCTTCGTAGAATCATCAACGTAGCCTGGCAGCAGCGAACATTGAACAAGTTTTTTTTTTTTTTTTATCAAAACAAGAAGATGGTGATACTCAGGCCATGTTCTCCGCATGGACGAATCCAGGTTGCCAAAAATCATCTTAAACTGGCAAACAAAAGGTAGGCGTCGACGGGTAGGACCGAGAAAGACAATCTGTCCCACCTACCAGAGAACTTGCAACTAGCACGCGAATCTGAAACTTGAGTGAGAAGATGTCATGGGAGCAGCCCATCAAACGGCTAAGGTGTCAAAGGATAATCCAACGTCTCTAGTAAGGAACTTCTTCTGTACGTATTATCTACGTTTATCTATATTCATATGTATGAGGGCTCGATACTCCGGATGGGTTCCGCTAAGGGAAACGAAAAGAAAGGCTCGAATCCCATTTTTACATTGCGCAGATTTTACGTACGCAAGGCTTCCTATGAGTCTTCGCACACCCAGTTTAACACCTGCGCAGCTCAATATTACAACGGTAGACGTAGGCCGAAAAAACTAATCTTTGGGGGGTCACAGGCAATTGCGGGCTTTTATTAGAGGTGACCTTACAGTTTGGAACTAGACATTTGCACGGTTTTATGGCACTTGATCTTACTCGAGTGCCATATATCGATCGTAATGTCTGTCTGTCTGTCGGTATGTCCGCATTTTGCTAGTTTGGGCACTTCCACATGGCCTAGGACGATAAAACTTAGCACGCATATCAGGGACCCAACCGGATTAACTTGGAAATAATCCCTTCCCCGATCCGACCATCAATGGGGGAGTGGCAAGATGGGGAATCCGGAAATTAGTAACATTCATAACTCTGGAACGGATAATCGGGCGTGCATCAAACTTGACAGGTATCAAGAACAAGTGTCTTGGATGTTCATTATCAAATTCGGATCGGATCCGATAACTGGGAGGGGGGCTAGAGGGGGACACCCCAAATCTCTTGAAACACTTTTTCTAGTTTTTGTCAAACCACTACCCCTTTCTTCACACTAGTATAGCTCTGCTTGTGGATGAGTCATTCTTTGCTTAAATTCGTTCAGAGAGAGCTAGAGCAATCGAAGGTCGGAGGGGTTGGTATAATATGTTGTTGAACCTTAGTACGGGTTGATATAGATTAGGGGGTGCTAGGATGATGAAACTTGGCAGGCGTATCAGGGACCCGGTCAAACCAACCTGGAAATAATCAGTTTACCGATCCGACCATCTGGGGGGGGGGGGGGTCAGGAAAATTGAGTGGTGTGCAAGTCTCGAACGGGTGATCGGACTGAAATGAAACTTAATACCTGAATAAACGACATATCTCTGATGTTCCATTTGAAGTCAGAACTAGACTCGACAGCTATGGAGGAGTCGGGGGGGGGAGGACCGGACATCCCGAGAAACGGTTAGAATAGAGGGATCGGAGCGAAAATTGCTGGAAATAACAAGCATCTGCTACTGATAAATCGCTTAGACATTTGGGCTGTATCCGGACAGTTTGGGGGAGGGTGGTGGAGGGGTGTTTCCCGGAATTCCGGTGATGGCGGTTCTGGGGATTTTCACGACGAAACTTGGGAGGCGTATGAGGGACCCTATCAAACTGACTTGTAAATAAAAATGGAACGGGTGATCGGATTTGAGTGAAATTTTGTAACTGAACAGAGGACATGTCCGGACCGGATCCGACAAGAACTGGGGGGGGGATACGTGACCGGCTTAGACTGGAGAGATCGGGATGGAACTTTGTGGGAATAATTAAAAGATGCTCCGAAGAAATCACTTACAGAACCGGATTGGCTCAGGCTACTGTGGGGGGAGATTAAGGGGGAGTCCGGGATTCCGGTGATCGTGAGTAAAGGTAATTCCAGGTGTGCTAGGACGATGAAACTTGGCTGGAATATTAGAAATTCGACAAGATTGGCTTAGAAATCGCCACTTTCCAAATCCGACCATTCATTATAGTACCAATCATGACCGCACATTAAGAAAAATACTTTTAAGCAAAATTTGCATTTTCATGATCCCCATGAGCCCTTTACCATTTTTGTATCAAGAGTTTTGCTTACAAATGAGGTTCTAGTTCCCTTAAAGTGCGCATCTTCACCGCAAGGTCGAGAAGTACTTCTTATCAAACGATGCCTTCTAGCTACTAGCAGGCGAAACCCTAGACGAAGGTCTCCAAGAAACGCGAAATTACGCAGCAACAATTCAAAGAAGAAACGTACTTGATATAAATGTCGAAATCATACTGAAGACCATTGAACCGCCAAACGAACAAGAGGAGTTCCAGAAATGCCTTTTACAGTACGTTTTACCTACTAGTGTATAATAAAATAATATTCCACTCTGTACAAAAATCCCAAACAAAAAACTCCCGCCGACATTTTGGCTATTCTTTCAAGTGCCATATGAACTTTAAGCACTTGTTGTTGTTTTTTCAATTCAACTTCTTCGGGTCGAGGTGAACCTTGTCTTGTGGGAACAGAAGTGCATATTCTGAGCGTCAACAAATCCCGAACATGGACATTAAATCATTTGGAGTGGAATATCAGGATTTTGTGCACAATTAAGATAAAGAAGGACACGCATCAGATGCATGCAATGCTAATGTTATACTACTATATCATTATTCTTAAACACCTAATGTTTAGGTGTGTTCTTAATGGAAAAATTGCCACAATAGAAAACGCTAAATAATAGGCAACAAACAGAAAATAAATAAACACACATTAATAACTAACGACATCTAAATAATATACTATCATAAACAAAACTTAAGACAAAATACAGAAACAAAATACCGAACAGGCACAAATGAACAACAGACGTGAAGTTTTATCGGTTATTAAAATAATTAGTAACAAGGGGGGAGAATGAGTGGAGCCAACGTGCGGTACTTGATGCTGGAAACGGCTTGAGTAAATTTTGGTGTCTCGTTTGAGTAAGTCCAGCGTAAGAGATTAACTTGTCAATTATATGACTCCTAAAATCCCGCCCCCCCCCTCCCCTTGAACCAAAAGTATAAGTGTGATAGTGAAAATCCCCCGCAAACGAGAACCTTACAGCTACCCTTTTCTATCTAAGAACTTCATCAGAATCTCATCAACATTAATGTCTCTTCTTATTTCCATGACGACTTCAACCTCATCCTTGAGAACTACTCCTCAGGGGGTTCATTTTGCTTTAATGCGAATTTCCCATAATCATTATCCTTCCACAGGAGGGTCCTAAACTTAGACAAGACGTGAGGAAGAATTATCCCTCCGAAACAAGACTGTAGGGCGAAAAATAAAATCAGAAAAGCAAGGATTCCAAAATCAAGCTGCAAACTAGCAAACTAGCTAGATGGATCCACTGTTAACTTCCAGACTATAAGCAACGGTGATGTCAACAGACAACACAGCTTTGTCGTTAGCATGTACAATTTAAGGTAACCGCTTAAAGCCAGGCTTCACCCTCCAGTTTTTGGGATCCCAAAACGTAAGTGAAGGGATACCTATGACATCGCAAAAGTTTTCCGTCTGTCCGTCCGTCTGTAACCACGATAACTCTCGAAGGGAACAAGATATTTTGATGAAACTTGGTGTGAGGATTCGTTGGGTCGTCGGACCAGTCAAGTTCGCAGACGGGCTTTGTAGCCCTACATTTAGGGGTCGGGGAAAGGGTTTCAAGTTAAGGGGCAAACAAAATATTTTGAAACAGCTAATGTGATAGTCGATTATGGGGTAAGAAGACATGCTGAACACGGTGGTGAAAACAATTTTCTCGACGGACAAGTAGTTCACCCGGATTCCGGCCCAAACCGGAAAGTTTGTTAAAATTAAAAGTTTTAGTTGAAGTTGATTAGATAATCGGTTTAGGGCAAGAACACATGCTGAACACTTATGTGAAAACAATTTTCTATCCGGACATGTAGTTCGCCCGGAATCCGGCCAAAACCGGATAATTGGTAGAAGTTAAAGTTTTATTTCTAGTTGATTAGATAACCGATTAAGGGGTAAGAAGAGATGCTGAATCCGTATGTGACAATCATATTTGACCCGGACATCTAGTTCGACCGGAATCCGGCTGGAGTCGGAAAATTTGTTATAAGTAAAATTTGTATTCGAAGTTGATTAGATGTTGATTATTGGGGAAAGAAGATACCCTGAGTTGATTTTTGAGCTTTCTTTTTTTCGCCGGACAATTAGTTCTGGAGTTTGGCCGAAATCGGGAAATTGGCGTTAGTGGCAGGAAGTTTTTTCAGATGATTAGTTATTTGGCCTTAATCTGTTTCTGAATTTTAATTGTAAAAATGTTCAAGGAGTCTGGCGATGACTGGGTCTGGCTAAGACAAGGCCCAGTTGTCTGGATCAGATATTGAATTTTTGGGATCCCATCTAAACCTTTGGTCTTGTTCTTCCGGATTCCAGACAGCCGCTTTCGACGAGACGGATCTGGAAGGTGAAGCCAGGTCGAACTCTGCTCCCAAAACCAAGTGCAAGTTAAAACTCTAAGAATACACAAATCCCTCTTCTCCACGATGTCTGAGATGGGGAAATTGGGAGCTTGAGGCGAATTCTCGCCGTTCCCCCAGGACTTCTCTTGAGAAGTCCCCGCGTTTTCTTTGTCCCAGGGAATCACTCCCCGTGTTCTCGCGAGTCTCCACGGACGGGGAGTGCTCCGATAATTATCACCATCATCAAAATCAACTCTCTTTCAGATAAGGAGGGGAATCGATAAAGGAATTTCTGACGTTCTTCTTTTTAAAAAAACAGATGTCAGGGGCGGTCTCTAATCTAAGACCAATATTTAGTTTTTGTTGTTTAAAACCGATTTTGAGAAAAAGGCGTCTTTTTCATAGTGTTTCCGATTTTTTGTTTGTAAGTAATAACAGTGTAAATTAGATAAAAACAACCAGAATAAGTAAAACCAAAAATAAAGCAAATCCAGACAGTTCCGTCAACTGAAATATTTGTTTCGAGCAAAATCCATTTTGGGAGCATTACCCCTTTTCTCCTTTTTTCCCTCAGTGGAGTCCGCGCGGACTGACTCCCTCGATTCTCGCAGTTCCCTTGATTCCCCGAGGAGTTCCCGAGGAACAGCAAGAATACGCTTTCAGATAACCTATCGGGATTATCAGTAATAGTAACCTCGTATTTTGGTTTTGTAGTGAATTAGGAAGTTGGGTTTTGATTTTCTGTGAAACTTAATGGGGCATTATTAGTGAAAGAAAATTCAAACCCTTATTCTGGCCTTTAATCAATACGAAGCCAAAATTAATCAAGATGCGGGAAAAAACCTCCCATGTCAAAAACCAGTTGACATACCAATATCCATACCATGGTTGACATACCAGTATCCCCACGCCCACCCGGTTCAGAAGCAACTCGACACAGTCTGCCGAGCGACTAAGGTTCATAGCTTAACCACGGCTGGAGATAAGACGATAAAAAATCTTTTTGCTGTAGATCCTAGGACTGGAAAGATTTTTTTTAAAGTTGCATCTCCCCGTCCCTCCCCCCTCCCCTCCCCTCAGTTTCCCACGGTACAGGGGAAACTGAGATGGGATTCGTCACTTATGAACCATGGTCCATGACTGGTATCATGGTGAAGTTTAGAATGCTAGTTTACATTGGGGTCTAGATGATGGTCTTGGAAGGGTCCCACCCCAAACACCCAAAACATTCATGGGTCTGGAAATAATAATTAAAAGTACACCCTCCACACCGGTCCGGTCCGACAGGAGAACAGGTTTCAAGTAGGCTAAACACGTAGACAATGGGTGTGGATGTGTCTTTCGGTGTCTTATTCCCTTCAGGGTAACTGGTTCTTAAGTTGTTCATATATAATCAACTAAATATCTTAATTTTACTATTCACCTTTTAGCCCTTGCGCACTTGTTTATATACGAACTAGATGTTGTCAAGGTCCCACGGTATTTTATTACTCAACTTAGTTTAAAAAAAATACAATATCAAGACCCAGCAACGACACAAACTAGCAACGACCACATCAGCATAAACGTACAATGCACGCAGTATGGTCCGAGTTCTGCCGCTGTTATTTGGTCTACCCATCTTAATAACAAGATAAATCCCCTAACATAAAAGACGGGATATTGGAATGCAGCGGAATGTATTCATTAATACTTTAACGCACGAAGATCATATCCGTAGTTTCGAGCCCGCTAATGCCCCCCCCCCCCCCCCCCCTCATGAAGGCGGAAAGAGAGGAATCTAATTACGCAAGCTATCCAAAACTAAATGACACAGAAATAAGGGGATGCGCACTTTAGTTTCCTTACATATCACACCGTCCGTTACGTGGGATCTTGAATATTTTGTTGGGTTACTTTTGGCATTTAGGGCTTTGGCCCAATAAAGAGAAAATCTGTCGATTGGAGATTGTTAATTTTTTTTTAGGGATTTTCCGGAAACATAACGAAAATGGATAAGAAGCTTTCGCCGAGCCACACCTGACCAGGGTATAGCGAACAGACCTTCTAAATCCTAATTATTTTATTTTAAAAAACAGCCCAAATGCCACAACACGAATTGCGTTTTGCGGCCAAGATAAATATGTTAAAACAAAATATACATGCATAAAGGTGGAAGACGAATAATTCAGATCCAAGAAGAAGTCCTTCATAAACAATATGATTTTGAAGAACACTGTGAAGACCGGTGGCGCCCCTGGACAGCTAAAATACGCTGAGGAGGTGAAACGTTGGAACAAAATCCCAACTTCCCTTCACCTGTCAGTATATTCCAAGACTTACTTTTCTAAACACCGCATACACCCAATAGGTGAATTCCTTGGTTCTTTCGTTAATTTGCTTTCCCTCGTCTTCCATAAACACTTTTTCCCCTTTCCCTATAAATTTGTGTAAATTCATTTTCTTTCTTGTTTATCGTCGTGGCAGGGTTTATAGCTAAGCCTCTACAACATTAATTTCTTTCTTGGTTAGTCAATGAATTCTTAACTGTATGTACAGTTTAGTACGTAAGAACATACTTACTTTAGACTTACCTCATGTTCTGAAAATCTTCTCGTTTCTATATATTAACACTTGTATATCATCTGAGACACCCTCACAACCGAAATAACCCCACGGGATTCCGTGACAGAATCCGAGGAGAAGATTGGATTTTTTCATCCAAGAATTCCAGGTTCATATTCAAAATACCAAGATTTCTTACTGGGAATATTAAATGTCAAATAACAGTACGTACCTGATAAGTGGGAGGAAGTTTTGGAGACGAAATGGGGCTGCAGTCATAACACCGCATTACTCTTTCAGCCAGAAGAAAATTTCGGAACAAGCTAGCAACCAGCAAATCTTGACGGAACAACTTCTGGAAAACATCTGGAAATGAGAAACGTCTTGGAATTCGGTAAAAAAAAACATAGCACGGTAAAACCGACGCGATTCGAAAACTGGATCCCGGCCGCCCATGGAGAGCGTGTTCCACCCTAATTACCGTAGTTACTATGCATGACGTCATGAATTTTGGATTATTGGCGTCAAGACCGGAACACATATTTAAATCTTCGGTAAAATATCGTTCCACGGCAGCTCCAGGGGTAATCAAGATCACGTTACAGAGATTCGTAGTTACCACGCTTACACGCTCCCGAGCATGGTAAGCAAATACTTACTATTAGTTAATATTTCGAGAAGGTTGGAATGATCAGCATCTGGTCAGCGTAGTACCTTTTTGAGAGGTTGGAACGGAATTGTAACAATAGTTAAGAAGGGAGAAACGTGCTCGGAATCAAATTTAATGGGGTCTCGTTGGTTCAACCACTTGCCAGTTCACACAAACGTCAGTTTGCCTGCAAAACCCATCATTTCGACCTCATTTTCTGACAGTCCGCCCACACTTCAAATCCCCAGACAAATCCATCAGTTCCTGCAGAAGTCAGTTCGTCGGTAAACTGACGTGTGGGCGTGGTAACAGCGGAAAATTTTAATAGATAAATATCACATGAGAATCAAAATATCAGACAGGCGCAGCGAGTCTCTGCATCCATTTTACTGCCCAAAAGTGGAATACAGTTGCCCCGAATGTAGTTGTTTTTATTTTAGTACAAATTTTAACAAGCACTGCATGTTCGAAATTGTGTGCTCCACAGTGCTTGTATAATGTATTTGTATTTTTGTGTAAAAAAAAAACAACAACAAAAAAACTTGAACCTGAATCCGCTGTCTAGCTTTCGACAGAACCTAAAAATGTCGTATAGAAATCAGTTTTCTAATTATGTTTCTGTTTATTGTTTCTTTGTAAATTATGTTCTCTTTGTGCTGCTTTTGAGGGCGAAAAGAAAGATCATTATCAGAAAGAGCATTAGACATCGTTTCCTCTCTAAGATTAGCTCTTCGAAAGGAAACGACACAAACATCAAACGCGTTTAAGAAGCCTGTCTTTCAGACACAAATCTGAGGACAAACTCGTTAATAAAAGGAGATGCCTCAAGATTAAAATACGAGCGGAAGACAAAGCGAGTTGAGAATCTAATGAGCAATCCCCTAGGAAATATATTAGCACCGTAGCACTTACGATAATGATATCCGATTCCTAAGGACTAATTGCTAAGAACTATATAACTAACTACCCACGTGGAAAACTTCCAAAGGAGTTCCGCACGAATCAGCGAGAAGGAGCCTCCATCGCAACCGAAATCAGCCCCTACGCATCAAACTACAAATTCCAAATCCCCCAATGCTGTCGGCCAGTCGGTAAAAAATAACCGAGTCGGCGCCAAGCGAAGCGATTTTTTGTCAAAGCAGTTGATTTTTTTCATGAAAACAGTCGATTTTTCTGAATATTGGTCGATTTTTCTGAAAATTGGTCGATTTTTCTGAAAATTGGTCGATTTTTCGTCAAATAGTCGGTTTTTCTGAAAATCAGTTTATTTTTTTCAAAAATGTAATTTTTGTTGTTGAAAACGGTGATTATTTGCAGAAATAGTCGATAAAAATTACCAGCCAGTCGGTAAATGCCTACTCCCTCCCAAACATTTTGTCTAGTAACGCCTCTGCTTGTCTCTAGTTCTGTTTGTTCTCTTTTCTTGTTGTAAGACTATGTGGGGCGGGGGATGTTCCTGCTATGTATTTTCTCTTTCTGTTTGTCGACCCATCACTGGTTAGATGATAGTTTATTGTTTATCACGTTTGTAGAAGTTCCCGTATATTTTTTATATGTTTTTTACACTGTCTTTCTCTATGTGAGTGTATGATGGGTCAAAAATAAAATTTGTAACTATATTTACTAATGATAGATATTAAAAAGGAGAAATAGCCTACTAATAAACGTGCAAATTATTAGAAAAAAGACACTGAAATAACAGACAATAAATTAACTAATACAGTGCTTGCTTAATGTATTTGTAGTTTTGTGTCATTGAAACTTGAACTTTACGAGAAACGATCTGAAACAATACCCATACAAAATTTCTAAAACTGAGCTGACTGGGAAAGATACGGCAAATACTGATGACCATTCTTCCTCTCGGACCGACGCGCGGACGACGGAAGGGGGGGGGGGATACGCCTAGCTGATCTGAGGACAACACGCCATCTTTACTCTAAAATTTTTGGAACAGATTATTCTGTGGTTAATTAAGTGAGGAACAACTAGACTATTGACAGTATTTTATAATGTAATGTCGTATTCTCCCAGAATTTGGTTCTCGTTTTCTCATTTTTCTCGACATTTTCTAGTCGATCAGACAGCTGTGCAGAAAGACAGAATGCCAGACCCGAAAAGTATATTCCAACTGAGGACGAATGAAAGTTTTAAAGCAACAACGAAGGGGTAGAGGTATTTTATTCAAACGTGGCACGAGGACTCTTTGAGTCAAAGTACACGTCAAGTTCGAAGATGGGCTCTGTAGCCCTGTATGAGGGCAAATTAAGGGGTAAAAGATTTTTTTTTTTTTAAGTCAATGATATAGTGAGTTTAGGGAAAACGAGACATGCTGGATCTGAATATGAAAATTATTTTCTACCTGTGAAAAGTAAAAGATTAATCTGAAGTTGATTACAGGTTTGATTTATGGGTAAGGAGACATGCTGAGTCCGAATATGAAAATAATTTTCTTGTCGGACAAGTAGCTGGCCCGGGATCTGACCGCAACTGGAAATTTAGCATGAAGTTTTAAAACCCAATGATGACCATATAGGGTGAGGAGACATGCTGTTTCAGCTTTCGAACATACTAAAGATCGATCAGGGATTTGGTATCCGGGTAAGGAGACATGCTAGATCCAATTTTGCACTTTATTTCCTAGACGGATAAGCTGAAAAAATTTGCCGAAACTTGGAAATTTGAATCGAAAGTTTCACCTCTCAATGTAACCAGCTCTTTTGCTCTGCTTGTAGTTTGCCGAGTCCACTGCTAAAAGGAGGAATTTGGTTAAGTGGTTAAGTTGGTCTGAAGTCGATTAGAGATGAGAAGTTGGAGTAAACATGCATGCTGAATCCATATCTAAACTTGGTTATAGGATATAGCAAAATGTGAAAGGAGTTTGGCGAAGAACGAAAATCGAAAAGATTTGCTTGTCTGGATCAAGTAGTCCGATAAAAATTTAATATTTGGGATCCCATCGAAACCTTTGCTCTTGTTATGACTCGCAGACAGCTTGGGTAGAAGGTGTATTTGTTTGTGTTACTCCGACGTATCAGGAAAGTGGGTTACAAATATATTAGTAATATTATTGGGATCCCAAAACCTTAGTGACGGGATACCTATGACTTCGTAAAGTTTGTCCGCCCGTCTGTCTGTCCGTCTGTTAGCACGATAATCCTCGAAGGGGTTGAAATATTTTGTTGAAACTTGTTATGAGGATTCTTTAGTACGTTAATAAATGGTTTTGTTCCTCTATATATGGATGAGGGGTTTAAAATTAAAGGTGGATGAGGGGGTGGATAAATGGATAAATAGTAACATATTAAAGGGGGTTTGGCGAAGAAAGGAAATCTACAAGGCCCGGCTGTCTGGACCAAGGAGTCTAACACATATCCAGTTTCTGGGATCCCATCGGAACCTTTGGTCTTGTTATTAAAATAAATCTGATCCAATCAGCAATCGCCACTTACCTTGAGGAAGCGAGTTCCAGGCAATAGTGTCAGTGATTGCGGTGAAAATCCAATTCAGCTCTCCCAACATTGTCCGTCTGTCATTCGTCTGTCCGGGAATCCTTAAAGGAATAAGAAATATGTCAAAAAAATGTATCAGGCAGAAGAAAGAAAAACAAAATACAAAGAGCAAAACTAAGAAAAAAGGTTTGACAGCCCAAAACGGATACGTCTGCTGAATTTTCTTAGAGCTATATTTCGGCCCTACTTGGTAAGAGTCCTCTTCAGGCCAAGCCGCTCAAACTGGAAAATGAAAACTGGAAAAACAAAAGTTCAGTGGTTTTTCCACGAGTCCATTTTCAGTACTCCTTGAGCCAAGCTGACTTTGGAAACATATATTTATACAAAGAATAAAAACGGAAATGGATAAAATGTAGCTGACGTATCCGTTTTTATCCGTTGTGTGAATATAGTTCATTTTCGAGTTTGAGCGGCCTGAGCCTCAAGAGGACCCTTTGCCAAGAAGGGCCGAAATGTAGTTATAATAAAATTCAGCTGACGTATACGTTTTCAACAGTCAAATAAGATTCGTAGTCAGCTTCCGGCTGAAAGAATATTTAAGAAAAAAGGACTAATCATGACTATGAAATGTCTCACTAAATGGCAATTGTGGACAGATGTATATACTTGCTTCTCAACAGCTATCGTATCTGGAGACGTCGAGCACCAATAATTCTCGAAAGATTGTAAACACGCTACGGTATTTTAACACAGGGAACAGTCTGTCACGATTTGTGTGGCTGGGTCTCATCACGATGAACGTACGCGTACATGTCTAGGACGTGTATTCTTGCCATCTGTCAAGTTTCCCTTGCCCCTCCCCCCCGCACCTTCAATTCCCCCACAGTTGTCGGATCCGGTATCGGTAGGCTAGAAAATCGTTACACAACGATATAGCAACCATGATGACCAGCATGGCAGGGGAGAGGGGGGCAGGTCCGTCATAGGTGCAGGTTCCGAAATCGGTTCTGCAAACCTCGCTACTGAAATTTAAATGGCGGGAAACTGTTTTTCAGAGCTGATAAACTAGTACACTTCTGCTGTTAAAAAAAATCCCGCAGTTGCACTCTTGCTATCATAGCAAACCGATGTTGGTGTCCCTTTTTTTGCGCGAAAGTAAGTTCTATGTCATGGGGTTGGCACCTCATTTTGGTAGTTCCGAACCTACTTACATCGTCGGTGATTTTTATTTAGGTAGTTTAAGACTGGCTCTACCATAACGAAAAAGAATTTCCGCGATTGATACAAAGGTTTGAAAGTTACAAGTTTGTTTCTGCGACAACAGTACCAGGGGCGCGGTCCGGACAAAAACACTTGAGGCAGGTTCAGACCGCAAAGACCGAGATGCTGAGGCGAAAAAAGGAAAAACTAACGAAAGAAGGAAAAAGGTAGGAAAAAAGTAGGTAAAAAGGCTCAGAAAGCCTTTAAGACCCATTCGAAAGAAAACAAGTCATATTCTGACCCAGCGGTAACAGTATCTCCGAATGTTAATAACAGATGATAAAGCGACGGTATACTTGTACAGTTTTCCCAAACTGCAGCAAACGAACGAAACTAATTGAGGCAGCAAATGAAAACAAATTTAGAAAAATCAGTCATGGGTTAGAAAAAAAATGTCGTCCAGAGCTGCAGCCACGTCTGAAACTGCCCCCAGTCTGGGGTCAGATCCAGACAAAAGTAGGTAATAGGAAACGGATATTTGCGAAGAAAATGTTGCAGGTAAAAAGATTCTGCAAAGTAATAATAACAGCCAAGACCTGATTCTAGACAATCGGTAAAAATGGAATCAACAGAACCTAAAACGAAATCTTGGTACGCAAAAAAGCGAAAAAGTAACGAACCAGCCTGCCGGAACCTGCAAGAACGTAACTCCACTAGGTAGTAGAATGTCGGAAATCTGACCAGGATATAAATTTATTGAAAACGTGTCATTTGGGTTCTGGCCCCACAAGATCACGATAATCTTTCCCCCCACCTCCCCCATACCACCGACGACTTCATCAGTCGGTTTCTTTCTGCCTAATCCTAGGATCCTATCTCCCAAGGACACTCCTGTGTTGTCCGGTCGGGATTTCCTTCAGATTTTACGGCATATGCGCTTCCAGCAGTTACATTCTGTGAAGATATCCAACATGGTAATAAATAAGGGATAGACGACGTCAAAACCGACCCCAACCAATCTGGATTACTACTTTTCTTTCTTTATTTTGTCTGTGTGCTCCATTATTAGGAAGTGTCTAAAACAAGCTTTAACAACGGGCTTGTCCGTCACTGAGCAAACGAAGCTTGGAGCAGGTATGGTACTATTACGGGCAAACAAATTCCAATGAATAGGACAACTACTATTACGGGCAACCAAATTCCAATGAATAGGACAACTACAACGATTACTCTTGAAAGGACACCTGAATGAAGAGTACCAAGTACCATCCCTATCTGTATGACTGCCGTTAACATTGCTTGCAGAAAACCCAATCCAAATATGAAATAATGTTTCCAAGCTATGATTTTTGCTCCATTTTGCATCTGTCCTTATTTCAGTACCGAACAACTTCAAAAATGAACTAATGTCTCCAATCAACCCGTGTCCTGGAATATTTTTTAACCAGTTAAGCCCAAACGTATATCTAGAAGAAATTCCAATACGATCCGGGCAGCGTTGTACAAGATTTGAATTAATTGTGCTTTTTGTCTTGGAGTCTGCATGTGCAAAACTCCAGAAACGAACATCCCTATTTTGAAAACGTCACGCTCAGGAGAAGAGTGCTCTCTGAGGCCATGTCTGTAAATGCATTATCCATGGTGTGTTCAAGTATGGTTTCATTGTTCAGGTGTCCTTTAAAAAGTCAGGCAAACGGTACTTTCCACAGATACCTTTTAAATGAAGTTAGACAGCTCTGGAGCGTGGGAATCCGTGGGTAAAATTCACAAGTGACAACCATTTTAAAAGGGCTAAGGATGGTATCTGTAATAATATTTTGCAGGTTGGAGATCACGATGGCAACTCTTAATAACAACCACTTTTCTCCTTGGTTTCCCCATTTGTATTACGTTTTAACGAACTACTGAACTTCAAAGCTGAATATTCACCAGACATTTTGTATGCTAATTCCAATTTCATACGAAAGCTGATGATGTTCTAAAAACCAACAATTTTTTTTCCGCAAAATACTTTACAGTTATGCCAATAAATTTTGCTTACGCCGATTTTACTACAGTAGATGTATGCTTATTTGAACCTCTCTCCAAACGTTTTACACCTAAGCAAACCTATTTTAATATCTTGGATTTGAAATATTCTTTTAAGTAATAATTTTTGTACAGTAAATATTTCTGAAATTTGTTAATGAAATATTTTTACTCTGCTAAGTGTTTTTTATTTTATCATTTTGGGCTCTAGCAGTGACGTTCAAATCTGCCCTGCTTGCCTGACCAGACAAAGTTCGTCCTGACGCGGAGAATTTGAATTTCAACAAAACTATGAATTTCAGTGGCTAATGCTCAGGAAAGGAAATGGTCAGTTCCATATTGTACGGTAACTTCTGAAAAAAAAACGCTTTTGCGTGTGACAAAAAAAAATATGTGTCTTTCAGCAGTAGGTTACCCTTGTAGTTGCAATATATTTCAAGAATAGAGGTACAAGCAAATCGATATACCACCAATTCGAAAGAAAGAGTTCGTTTGGTGAAAACCGATTTTATGAATAGCGGGGCAACAAAGTTGCACATTGTCATCAGGTCTTCAAACCTATTTAAGTGAATAAGTTATGGGCAACTAGACTGTAACCCCTTTTCGGTCAATCTTTAACAGTCAACTAGAAAGGAAACATAACCACCGTTTCAGCTTTTTTCTGGCATAAGCAGTTGGTTCTGATGTTATTTTTTGTGGACTTTTGAACATACTTTTTCTACCATTTGTCTACGTGGTTGAGTCTAGACACCATCTTCTTGAAGTTACGCGCAACTTCGCAAAAGACCCAACATTCGAAAGAAGAAACAGAAGGAAATAAACAGCAAATTCCAGTTGACAAATGTAATCAGATATTCGGAAGAAAGGAACCTGCAATAATTGTTCAATCTGATTGCAGATTCGTTTCAGCTGTTCCCCAGCTTTGTCCCTGACGTTCGACAGCTTGACAAGGACCCTTGCCAAGAAGGGCCGAAAACATCGCTTCCATAGCATCGTAGCTGACGTTTCCGTTTTTATCCATTGCATGAATATATGTTTTCAAGCCAGCATGGGCTGAAGGAGTATTTGCATGTAATCAGGACATGAAAACAAACGTTTTTGGTAAGGATTTTGTAGCAGAAGTTGCCTGGTAAGGGTTTTAGTGGTTCGTTAGGCAGTCTTTCAAAGTTAAGCAAATACAATATGCACATCTCTACTGTAAGCCAAGGCTAATATCGCTACCCAGACAATTATACTGTTCGAGTTCAAGACCGCAAAGCTTTAAACAGTGTAACCATTCAGCCTGGCTTGTAAAAAACTTCCGTCGCACCTCCGTGATCCCTTACCAGACCCGTATCCAGGAATTATTTTTTTTTTTTTTTTTTAGGGGGGGGGTAACCCCCTACCCCCCCCCCCCCCCCCTTGATACAGCCTTGTCCGTTACGCTACGTCTACTTCTCACCACCTGCAGCGGAATGCTTTAGATTGGCGTTAGCATAAAATTGTTGGATTTCTTTTTTTCTTCAAAATTTTTAACGCTTTCATCGAAGGCAACTTGCACAAATCTAACGTATCGCCTGCACAAACTGGTAAATTCTCTAATGAAAGAAATTATTTTATTATAATTACTTTATTATAAGTCCATATTCTTACGCTGACTAAGGTTACGGTATACGTTTCTTCACTCCCAAGTCTTGATCTACGCCCAATATTTACGTTACGTAACTACGCAGCATCTCTACGGCGAGATAACGGCCATGAGGGTATTGGTGTAAACGAGTATAGGACAATTGATCACAACAAAATTGGGCACAGGATAATTCGTCACATAGACAATTTTTCACAGGGACACTTCGTCACATGCCAATTGGTCACAAGGACTAATCGTCACAGGACAATTCGTTACACGGACAATTTGTCACAGGGACACTTTGTCGCATGCCAATTGGCCAAATGACTATTCGTCACAGGACAATTCGTCACTAGGACAGTTCGTCACTAGGACAGTTCGTCATATTCAGAAATTTGCTATTAGGAAGGTCGTTTGAGTAAAATCAAAAATGGCCACACCTTCACAAGAGGTTGTTTCAATCCATATTTGAATCATTAATTTAATCCCTGCACTAATCTCCGATGTTTAATCCAAGTTCTTATTGGTATATATTCTCGAGGCGAATGCTAACAGGGTTGGCTTCTCTCCCAGCGATGGATATCCCATCAGCGTTCGACCGCTACGTTCAAATCTGTCAATCTGTGTATCCAATAATCGACTACTTTTCAGACAATTAAATAGGAAGAACATCAAAGTAAGCAGAAACGCTCTCTTTCCTATCCCCGTCTCGAACGTCTTTGAGCGCGTTGCAGAAGACCTTCCTAGGACTAACAACAATGTTGAAGGATGGCATTCACCCTTTAACAAACGTGTTGTAGCAGCTCATCCAAACATCTGGGAATTAATATCGTTTCTGCTACAGGAGCAGGTCCAAACAGAAATGAATATTGTGCGATTTGTTGCTGGGCGCCCGAACCAACCAAAGAGGAAGTAAGAAAACTATAACCTGCGACTGAAAACCATAGTAGGGAGACATCGGTCTGGTGAAACTGACGTACACGAATATATGCGGGGAATTGTTCATAACTACACGTTATATTTATTATATAGCCACCCAATTTTCAAGTACTCTCTCCTGAGCTATTCAATTTTGTCGTCGACTGGATACTGGAAAAAGCAATGCTAAACTTCAGAAGAGTCAAGGTTAGCCCTGATTTCAGTACACCGACCTGGACTATGCCGATGATGTTGCCCTTCTTGGCGAATCCGTCGATGAAGCCCAGGACATGCTTCTGAAAGTCTCCAAAGTTGCTGCCAGAATGGGACTCAAGATTAATATTGACAAAACTAAAGCTATGTCTAATGCCCCGGACTTAACCCCCTCCCCTATAACCCTGAACCAAAGGCAGATTGAAGTTGTCAATAAATTCAAGTATCTCGGATCATACATCGACATTAACGGCGGATGTAGCGAAGAAATCCAATGTCGCATTGCATCAGCTTCCGCTGTCTTCGCACAGCTGCGAAGGAAATCCACCGGAGAACAAAAATCTGTATTTACGATGCCCTATTCCGATCTGTCTTACTGTACGGCTGCGAGACATGGCCCTTAAAAGCCGCCGAGGCACACGCCCTCAATACTTTCGAATACAGATGCCTGAGGAGCATACTGGGGATACGTCTCAGCGACCGAGTCCCAAACACGGTCATCTACCAACGATGTGACCAGAAGTACAACATTGCAACTCTCACTCGCGGCGCTGCCTGTCCTGGTTCGGCCATGTTTGTCGAAGACCGACCAAGTCTTTTACAAACCAAAGCCTACACTGCAAACCAGCGCCTGATTAGAGGAAACGTCGTGGAGGACAAGTCAAAACCTGGCTCAACACCGTTAAATCTGACCTCGAGCCGATCGGCGGTTTCCGGAGACATGGCCGCAGGTGGGACCCTTCATGGCTCGAAATCTTCACCCCATTAACTCAAGACCGTAACCTGTGGAACTCAACAGTCTGCCAGATCCTGTCGCCAGGGAGAGCTACATAGCTTGTGTCCTGATGCAAGTTCAAAGTACCTATGTACAATTTTCAAGTGACTGAGTATTTCGTAATACATACCTTAAAATATACTGAAATTCAAACTTGAAATTAGACTCTTTGTGACGAAATGTCCGTATGACCAATTGTCGTAATGCGGAATTGTCCGTAAACGAAAATTAGCCTGTTTCCTGATAAAAAGCAAAGATTTTGGTTCAAAACAAGACTACAAACTATGCGATGCAGTGTGAAAAACACGCTTTGGTAAATGCTTTTATGTCAGTATGTCTTGTGACGCAATATCCTTATGACAAATTGTCCTGTGACGAATTGCCCTATGGAGAACTTTCCTGTGATGAACTGAACGAACACCGGTGTAAACGGAGTATTTAAGACATGTTTATTTTACGACCTTAACAAACTCGAACGGAATGGCAATAGCCGGCTACACTACATGGCCAGAAAACTCCCCTCTTACCATCGCACGGAAAGTTCGCAGTATATGCCGAAAAAAGAAACCAAAACAAACGAAAGTCGCCGAGTCCAAAACACTGCGTGACTCACAAGTCGATAACCTTCACAAATCCCCTCCAGGGGTGGGGGGGGGGGGATTTGCTCCACCTAAGCCTACTGTTATTTGCACGGTGTGAATAGAGCGGAAAATCACGTGTTAATATAATCCCATCAGCCATCATTATGGAGAAATACAAGGTCTTGACAGTGTTAGTGCTGCTTTCAACTGAGAAGAAAATGACGAAATTCAATACTAAAGAATCTTTGCGCTTCCTTCAAGACCGTGACTCTTATTTCCCACGCCGGGATCATAAATTAATCCGTTTTAAAGAATGCGGGGTTTGATGAAATCTTGAAACCCAGTCAAGATATTTTCATATTTATGTTTTTCTTTTAACCGGGGAATAGCCACGGTGAAAATTTGTCATGGGAACGTTCATCCAGGGGACCTTTCGATTACGAATGTTTCGTCCACGACGGTTAACATCAGAGAAAACTAGCTTTGCTACTTGCCAGACCAAATTATAAAAATTTTCAGAATTCATATCTCTTATCACCCTGGAAGTAGTCTACTACGAATCTTTCAAGCTACGGACATTCAGAGTAGATTCGGCTAACCAAGTCTTATTAAAGGCGAACAGAACATGAACTTCACACTTAAATCGAATCACGCGGAACGGGAAATTTCATGCTCTTCTTGATACCATTCCAGGCCCCCCGAAACCCCATAATTGAAGTAACGAAAGAGCTTTTCGACGATGCAAGGTCAGAAGACAGACAATTTATTTTCAGCCTCTGAGCCACCGACCCTCTTAAATCCGTCCTTCTCCAGGAAGTCCTTATAGAGCATTTGAGGATATTTAAGACGATTCCCACTTTTATAATCCATTTTAAAGAAAGATGAGTCTCCAGCAGACAAAGAATTGTAGTACCAGTAGTAGGCTACCACACAAGGTCAAGGTCACAGCGACTAGGAACCATGTCCTTGTTAAAGTCGGCTACGTATACTATGAAACATTGGCAGGATTGTGAGAGATGGCCAAAAACTTACGCTCATTTTCCAGTACGGAAGCATACACTAGTTGCGTTTTTTGTCTCTGTTCTGTTTGCTGTTTTCTCTCTGTTTTATATTTTTCCCGTTTTTGTCAAAACACGGAACACGCTGTTTCTAATTTTCCCGTTTTTGTACGCTGTTCCCCTGTTCCCTTATTCTCTGTTCCGCTGTCTGTTTTGCAAGACACGGAACTTGCTCTCCTAGCATGTTTTACCACTGTTCAGATAGAAAATTGCAGAGAGATTCACAGATAGGCTAGAAAAGAAAGAATTGCAGAAGTTTGGAGGATAAAGCTGGATCCTAAAGTATGGTCGTTTTGGAATATAGTTTGCAATTTAAAAGATTTTCCGCTAAAGACATGGTCAGTATCCTAAATTTGCGTTTTCTTCAGAACAGCGACAAAACACGAAACACGGAACAGCGTAAGCAAAAGACCGTTTTTTACCCAAGCCAGACACTGTGAACACAGAACATGGAACAGGAACCAGAGACAAAAACGCAACTACTGTTTGAATCTAGCCTAGATGCTCAGTAATAATACATCAGATTTCTGAAGAATCCTTCCAGCAGGGAACCCCAAAGTAAACATGAGAATTGAAGCGTCTTTAAAGTTTAAAGGAATGAGGCTGAGATACGAAAGTCCAGTTGCACATGGTTCCTCAAGCAGTCTATGGAGCATCGGGAACGTTTTTTGTAGTAAGGGTTCCCTCCTTTCGGCTTAAACATTGTGTTTGTGAGTGCTATTTTGTGTTTATGTTACTTTCCTACCATGGCCCGACGGGCTTTTTGGAAATAAATTCATTCATTCATTCATTCATTCATGACTTATTCACTAGAACAGACTAGACCCGATGAAAGTGCGTTACTTCGTTGCTCCGCTATTTAAAATCCTTCATCGAATGAACATTTTCTTTTGGAAATGTGGTACCTCGTCTACGTGCTTGTACGTCTATTCTGGCAATGTCTAGCAACTGCAACGGTAAACGATTGCCGAAAAAATTTTTTTTTTTTGTCATCCACAATAGATGAGGGCTTTCTTCATAACTGAATTTGCCTAAATTCTGGAAATGAAGATTTGATGAGTTTAGCTTCATCAGCCACTAAAGTACAATCTTTTTTTGAAATTCAAATTCTCCGCGTCGGGATGAACGTCTTGTTATTGGGCCAGTAGTGCCTATTCTAACAGTCACTATTAAGGTAACCAAAGGTAAAAATAAATAAACCTAAAATTTTTACTGAAAAGCCAACTTATTTTTGTATCATTTAACTGAATACACTGGTATATTTATTCAAACAATGTTTACAACGGATACGTCAGCTGACGTATCGTATCAGCATGACGTCATAGCTGAGGTATCCGTTGTAAACATTGTTTGAATAAATGTTTCAGAGTCAGCTTGGGCTCAAAGAATATTTGAATACACTGGATTATTTGGATGGTGTTAAGTGATTTTTTTTTGTTCATTATATGCTCTAGTTTGACGTTCAGAATATGTTCCGCTCAAACGCAAAGTTTCCTACCGCTCAACGCAATGTTCTACTATGACAAGGAAAATCTGATTCCCAACACAAATGCGGCTATTCAATGGCCAGTGATGAGCTAGGTGAGCACTGCTCACTTCTTAACACTTATTTTCGAAAGTCAATTTTGTCAAGCATACAAGCGCATAGACGTACCACACATCCACACAATCCACAAATACTAAAACTGATTATCGTCAACAGCGGAGCAAGGAAGTAACGCTTTTTGGGATCCCAAAACATAAGTGGAGTGATACCTTTGAAATCGCAAAAGTTGTCCGTCTGTCAGCACGATAACTCTCAAAGTTTAATCTGAAGTTGATTAGAGGTTCGATTTAAGGATTGGAAACATGCTGAATCTGAATAAGAAATAATTTTCTCTCCGGAAAAGTAGTTCGCCCGAATTCTGGCCAAAACCGGAAAGCTGGTTAATAGTAAAAGTTTTATCTAGAATACATTTCATTAGGTATTCGATTTACGGGTAAGAAGACATACTGAATTCGTGTGTGACAATCGTTTTCTAACTGACACATAGTTCGCCACGAATCCGACTGAAATCGAAACGTTTGTTACGAAGTTGATTAGAGGTTCGACATAAGGGTAAGGAGATACGTTGAATCCGTTTTTGAACTTCAATTTTTTGCAAGACAAGTAGTTCATCCGGAATCCGGCTGAAACCGGAAATTGGCAGAAAAAAGGCAGGAGCTTTCATCAAATTAGATATGACGCAGGCTATACAGGTAAACACACATGCTTGAACTGAATATTCAACTTGAATGTTTGAACTTGTTTTTCTCAGATGATTACCATTTACCTTGCTCTGTTTCTAAATTTTATTCGTAAAGTGCTCAAGGAGTCTGGCGAAGATTGGATCGCTGCAAGACCCGATTGTCTGGATCAAATATTAATTTGTTGGGATCCCATCGAAACCTGTTCATCGGGCCTTCAAGCATATTTAAGTGAATAAGTGATGGGTACTTTTTCGGTTAAAGTTTCACAGAATCAAAATAGTTCAGTGTATTCAAATCCAAGATTTAAAATAAGCTGGCTTCTCAGTTAAGCTTCAAAGACGTCCACAAAATACGCTTCAACTATTCGAAACCAAATCGTCTCTCTGTTTTGGATATTTGCAAGCTTTGTCTTTAGTTGGAGTTTTAGAATGCTACCTTAGAAAACCCGAAATCTTGTGAAACTCTCAGAGTGGAGCAATTGGGATGAAACTTGGTGGGAAGAACAAGCGCGCAAGTCCTAGATACATCTGAAGTGACAGAACTGGACCGGATTCGGGCACTATGGGGGGGGGAGTTAGAGGGGGGGGGGGGGGAAATCCGGTGATCACGGTCAAGGTACTTCCAGATGTGTTAGGACGATGAAACTTGGCTTGTACATTGGAGACTTGACGTGATTGGCTTCTCGATGAAAAATGTGTAGCCTGCGTAGTAGTATGGTAGTAGTACTAAATGGTTGCACGTAATACTATTTAATAGCAAAGAATACTATCATTTAATGTGCCTCAGACTGGTCCAATCTTATGTAGTAGTATCCAGTAGCATCCTGTCTTGCCATAGTAGCATCCAGTCTTGCTAATAGTAGCATATAGTAGTAAGCAGTAACACGGTTGCCTTGAAGTAGAACCATGTAGTAGCATCGTTAGTACTGCACGCAACTTTTTTGTACTACTTCATAGTACTATTTTCAGATAATTTTTCATCGGGTTAGAAATAGTCAGTTCCCTGATTCGACCATCGTGGGGGAGTGGAGGGAGGGGGAATACTGAATCGTGAGGTGTGTATAACTTTTGAACAGGTGATCGGATCTTGGTATTTGGAGAGACTGTCTCAAATGTCCTATTTAAAGTCCGGACTTGATCCGATGAATGTTGGGGGGGGGGAGGAGGGAAAAACCGGTAATCCGTGTGACACGCTTAGAGTGGAGCGATTGGCATGAAACTCGGTTGGAAGAACAAGCACAAGCCCTAGATACGTCAGTGACAGAACCGGACCGGGTTCGAGCACCGCGGGGGGAGTTGGAAGGGATTCCGAAATTCTCGCAATCGCAAATTAAGCTACTTCCAGCTGTGCTAGGACGATGAAACTTGGCTTGGCGATAGAGACTTGACAAGATTGGCTTAGAAATTGCCACTTCCCAGATCCCTAAAAGTACTAATCCTAACCACAAAATACAGAAAATACTTTTAAGCAAAATACACATTTTCGAGATCCCCATGGGCCCATGATCATTTTTGCCTCGACTGTTTTGCTCACCAATATGGATTCCTTAAAGTACAAATAATAATTTTAAGCAGAATATAGACTACATTTTCACGGTTCCGATGAGCTCATCATCATTTTTGCTTTACGAGTTTTGATTACAGATGAATTTCTAGCGCCCTTAAAGTGCGCATCATCACAGTCAAGTGCAAAAATAAAATACTTTTTACCAAACGATGCATTTTCGTGATTTCCAAGGGTCAACGATAATTCTTATCTCAAGGGTTTTGCTTACAAATGATCGCAACAAACTCATGAATTGGCAAATTCCTACTTTCATCCTCCTACCCGGCCTTGCAAGTGTCATATGAGCTTCTAGTTCTTGTTCACACTAGTTTTTGTTTTCCTTCTTTCTTTTCTCGCTACTACTTAGAAGCTCAAACCAGGGATTAATTTTTTTCGCTGCCTTCTTTTTTACTTAACATATTCAGGTAATCTGTTTTTAACTATTGTCCCTTCTTGTCCTATCCTAGCCACCACTACGCTACCGTGCTGAAGATCTTGGTTCGTCTCCTGAAGCGGGAGAATTCCAGATCTAGAAGTAATCTGATTTAAAGCGAACTAGCTGTCGTCTCACCCATAATTAATGAAAAGGCCAGCACAAGGACCATCATTCTAGTCAGACCAGGTCCTAATCAGGAGCTTTCCTTCGATGGGCCTAATGGAGTCTTACGAATAACCGTTTCCAGGCAGGGCTGGGGAAGAAGAAGACGAAATCAGATTTGGAAAAACGGAAGCTATTAGCAGGAGTAACAGATGAGATTGACGGAGATCGGCAAATGTGCAGGAGAAAATTTTTTCTTTTGTTTTACTGTAAGTAGTACGAATTTTGCAGTAGATGTTTGTTAGTAGAAGGGCGACTGCGTCATCAGATCTTTTTTTTTTGCAATAAACTATATATTCAGATGAGGAAGTGAAATTTTCTGGGCGTGAATGGCGTTAAAACTTTTCTAAGTTCAAAGCATTTCCGAAAATGTAAGGACATTGGGAAACACAAGTTAACAGCCCTGAACAAAAAAAGTTCCCCTTGAATGAAAAAGACCAAAGGTTTCGATGGAATCCCAAAACTTCAATATCTGACCCAGAAAACGGGCTCTTGTCTTAAGCCAGATCCAGTCTTCGCCAGACTCCTTGAACATTTTTACTATTAAAATTCAGAAAGAGATTAAGGCCAAATAGCTGATCATCTGAGAAAACTAAGTTCAGATATGGATTCAGCATGTGTGCTTACCTCTATAAGTCATATCTGTTTTGACGAAAATTTCCTGCCACTTCTGCCAATTTCCCGGTTTCGGCCTAACTCCGAAACTACTTGTCCGGTAAAAAAAGAAAGCTCAAAAACGAACTCAGGGTATTTTCTTTACCCAATAATGAACATATAATCAACTTTAAATAAAAATTTAACTTGTAAAAAATTTTCCGACTCCAGCCGGATTCCGGTCGAACTATATGTCCGAGTAAAAAATGATTGTCACACACGGATTCAGCATCTTTTCTTACCACTAAATCGGATATCTAATCAACTCCAAATAAAACTTCAACTTTTAACAACTTTCCAGTTTTGGCCGGATTCCGGGCAAACTACATGTCCGGGTAGAAAATTGTTTTCACATTAGTGTTCATCATGTCTTATTGCCCTAAATCTAACATATAATCAACTCCAACTAAAACATGAAATTTTAACAAACTCTCCGGTTTGGGCCGGATTCTGGGCGAACTACTTGTCCGTCGAGAAAATGGTTTTCACCATCGTGTTCAGCATGTCTTCCTACTCAAATAAAACTTTTACTTTTAACAACCTTTCCGGTTTCGGCCGGACTGAGACGTGAATCTGAACCCCCTCCCCCACCCCTAAATTCAGGGCTACAAAGCCCATCTACGAACTTGACTTGTCCGATGACCCAACGAATCCTCACGGACGGACGGGCAGACGGACAGACCGACGGACGGACGGACAGACGGACGGACGGACAGGCGGACGGACAGACAGACGGACGGACAGACAGACAGACTGACGGACGGACAGACGGACGGACGGAAAGACGGACAACTTTTGCGATATCATAGGTATCTCTCCACTTACGTTTTGGGATCCCAAAAAGCACCTGAAACTGGAGCAGGAAGGGAGACAAATTCTTTTCCCAAACCTTTTGAAGAGGGCAAAAGCAAATATATACCATACAGCATTTTATCTTTTGATGAATTCTTGAAAGGAGTGGGAAACTGTTCAAGTCTGAAACCAAATTTTTCGAACTCATCGGCTCTAAAACATTAATTTCGGACTAATGGATCTAAATATAAGTTGTTTTCTTCAGTAGCCTACTGGTCAAGCCATGGAAAGACATCTACGCAAGAGTTTGCCCTAGCAAAAACTAATATTAAAGTTTAACTGAAAAGCCAGTCACCAGCTTACTATGACATGCGGAATAAAATGTTAGAATCAAGTAAGCATCTTGATTTGCTACCGGAACCGGCACGAACCGGATATAACACGAGGCACCAAAAAAACTTAGAGCCCTGCAAACCATCAGCTTCTAACCGGTGTAGATCTTCTTTTCGTCAATATTTTGTAAAGCATTTTAATGAGTAAGTGACAGTATGTTTTATAAATCATTGATAAGGTCTTATAACTATTATGTTATTTGACCTAATAAATTCGTACCGTATCGTAACTTATCCTGCCCCCAAATGGCACATAGGCACATGATTTGCGCAACATCCGAATTCGGATCCAATCCCTCCATACGTTTAGTCCCTACACAATTTCAAATCCTCCCACGCACAACTCTATCAGCTGCGGATGTGGATGGACATTTGCAACATCCGGGTTCGGTAACAATCCCTCCAAATGTTTAGTCTCTACACAATTTCAAGGCCTCCCACCCCCAACTCCATCCGCTGTGGATGTGGATGGACATTCATATTGAAATATACATCAGGTTACCAACTCCCCGGTGTTGGTGTATATTTATATATTTATATTTCCCGGCACCGACCTGTCTGCACCACCCGCCGCCGGAAAGCCTCAGACATTCAATACGACGTGATGACGGTCTGTTTAGATTTATTTTGAAGAAGCCGCCGCAGGTTTATGAATCACGTTGTAATTTAATAACAAGTTATTAGATATATAACTTGTTATAATAAATTAAGGGTTTTGAGTGGTAAAGGATGAACGAAACTGGGAGGGAAATGTTGCTCGGCTGCTCGGAGGTTGCTCGGGAACTGAAAAGTTGAGATGGAGGGATGTCCGAGAGAAGAATTTAATCAGAAGTGATCTGTAATAGTTAATGGTAACTTTCAAGAACACGAATGAGATTACAGTCATCAAACATTCCCATTCAAAATAGCATCTTTTTCGAAGTAAGAAATTAAAAATAAAAGAAGACATTGATGTTGCAAGATAACACATACGACTAAAACTACCATGCGAACTGTTCACTACAGAAGGGTCTTTTCTTCGCCTTGTGTAGCAGCCTTAACTTTTGAATGTAGAAATCGATCAATTGTTTGTCACAAACATCATTGATTGTCTTTGTTTACGCAATTCATTAAGGACAACTTTAACCGAAGTGAACCGAAATGAAACAGAGATAAGTATCTACTTTTTACCATAACCGATGATGTCCTCCTGTCGGCCACATAAAGAGCGACAACACTCCAAATAGACAGGCGTCTCTCCAGATGCTCGTATCCTAACCATCTGCTTGGAGATAGCCCCCCTCCCCCCTCCAAGGGCGATCGTCCAGTTCATCAACGGCAAATCTATCATTGTCCATACATCGCTGACGCGACTCCTCTGACAGGGGATCCCTTGCCAAAACATGATCCATGGCCAGGAAAATATCCCCAAGGGATATTTGCTGCTAACGCCTGAGGGGACCGAAATATACTTTATTCCGGAAATTCACTGTTTTCCCATTCAGTGCTCCTAACGGACTAAAGTATGACTGAAAACGTTACTCCGACTTGACGCGTTGTCACCAAAAAAAAAGATTGCAAACTCAAGAACTGTTTAGGGTACACTGTTTATATAACAAAACGAAAAAAAAAACGATGGTAAGCTAATTATAACAATCAATGATAACTAAGAACAACTGTTACATCAGCAGCAGAACCAGTACGAGAAGAGACCAGTATCAGAACCAGAACCATTTATGTATTTGACTATTTGAGTCAATCGACGGCCAACATAGGATTAATAAATATTGAAAAAAAATTAACATCAACACTACTCAAAACAGTAACACTACTCAAACGTGGGGACAATTGCAAAACAGCAACATCCCTAACGACAGGTCCTGTTTTTTCGTCAGGGCGCGATGTAATAAGCTGAATAAGGAGAACAGACCCTGCTTCTATTTTGTCAATGCAGAGCCAATCAGATCGCTTGGTTGGGCTCTGCCAGCGGCCCGCAGAGGAGCTTCGCCAGGGTTGCCGCGGGCAGCACACAAACTCTACTTTGTTGGAAGCTGAAGTAACAACTTAGCGAACAAGTTTTGCTTATTGTCAGTTCGAGGAATAATTATGTTCATACGTTCATTTAGTAGTTTTACAACATATGATGATGATGATGAAAATTTATCTACGCAGTTAAGAAGAGGAAAATAGTGCAGTATAGACAAATAAAAGGAAAAATACACTGAGCTTTCAATAATGCAGTGAAAGAACAAGATAAAAAAAAAGAAACATTTAAAAAAAGAATGAAAATGGACAAATCGGATCTAAAAAAAATCTTCTTCCTAGATGGAATGCGAAGAAATGGCCAGGGGCAGAAACGTGAAGATCCTGGGCAATTGAACATAACTTCGCACAAGGGTCAGAGGGCAAAAAGTTGCAGTTATATGCGAATTCCTATAACGTCATAATGGTTGTCAAATTGTACTTGTGTACTTCGAGTAGTACCACGAGAACTTTTTCTGATCTTCAGAAGCTTATTATTTACACGAGCCAAAATAAGAGCGTATCAGCGGCTGATCTGTTCAGACGACGGATCAACTGTTTGGCGTTAACGGGAGGATTCAAAAGAAAAACCTAATTCCGAATATTCTTCTTGTTTGTAACATAATATATAAATGAACACAAACATTTTGTGTGTTTATCAATGTCAAATATAGATGACTTGTAGTTTTCAGACTAAAGAAAGTCACAAATTGAATACAGACAGATTTCAGGCGACTGCAATTTTAAGTTAAAAAGCAAATAAAATTCGTTTAAATATTTTTATTTAAATTGAGAACATAAAATATAATTAATAATAAATATAAATAATACGAGGACAAAATGCAATCATTTCGTGTTGTTCAATGAACGTTGAAAGGAATATTTTTAAATATTTTTTTTTTGTTAAATAACGAAAACAAATATCAGATATAAACGTCCTGTACACCATTTAAATTAGAAAATTATTCTACCTTTTTTTAAATCATTAGTAATCATGAGATGCTTAATGTAAAATCATGTTATGTTCACACAGGTCACACAGAATTGGAACTGGATTGACTTACATTCAACAAGTTTGAACTAAATTCCCCTAATTACAGTCTGTTTACTGACCCCAGGGCCATCAAAGGTCACATTCCAAAGGATTTAGTCTATCCCGCTCGGTGACCGCGATGAAAATATTTGGAAGATGGGCGGCTGATTTTTTTTTTGTTTTTTCAACCGCTATTTACGCTCGTAAATCAGCCGCTGATCGAGAATCGGCCGCTGTTTCAGCCCCGTGTGAACAAAAATGGAATGGTCAAACTATTTACGTCACAACAAAAAGAAAGAAGCGAGCTAAAAAGAATTAGACGACAACAACTTTTAAAGAGCGTTAAAATATTCGATAAAATATAGCATAAAAGAATTGTTGTGGATAGTAAGTTTTATTACGGATATTTCTCTACGGTTTACTTGGGTATATTCCATAGATATCCAGGCTACCGGGTAGTGTGATAAGTTAAACAATTTTTTTATATAATATTTGCAGTCCACTTTTCACTTTACTGGGCTTGGGCGCCACTACAGCCACTTTGCCGTTTTACCACAATAAATATACAAACATATTTAAAATATATAAATAAACATAGGAAAAGCGCACTACATCGTTCAATTGGGCACAAAACAATCTGTATAACAAGACCTAAGGTTTCGATGGGATTCCAAAAATGTAATATTTGATCAAGACAATTAGGTCTTGTCTTCGCTAGATCCAGTCTTCGCCACGCTAATCACCTGAGAAAACCAAGTTCAATATCTATAAGCCATATCTATTTTGACCAAACTGACCGGAACTTCCTGGTTTACTTCTGTCAAATTTTCGGTTTCGGCCGAATTCCGAGCGAACTACCTGTCCAGCAAAAAAAGAACAATCACAAACGAATTCAGCTTATCTTCTTATCCCTATAAAGAACATCTAATCAACTTCAAACAAAACCGTAACTTATAAAAAATTTCCGGTTTTAACCAGATTCCGGACGAATCATATGTCCGGGTAAAAAATGATCGTCATATACAGACTCAGCGCCTTTTCTTAGCCCTACATCTGTCATCTAAACACCTTGGATTGCCGGCGAAAGTGGTCTTGCGAGAAAATGGTTTTCATCATAGTGTTCAGCATGTCTTATTACCCCCTTATCAAACATCTAATCAACTTCAAATAAATCTATCTTAACCAACTTTCCGGTTTTTCCCGGATTCCGGATGAACTAATTGTCCGGTGAGAAAATGGTTTCATCATCGTGTTCGGCATGTTTTCTTACCCCATTGTTGACCATCACATTAGGTGTTTATAAATATTTTGTTTGCCCCTTAATTTGAACCCCCACCCCTAAACGTAGGGCTACAGAGCCCATCTACGAACATATCACCAAGTTTCATCAAAATATCTCATTCCCTTCGAGAATTATCGCGCTGACAGACGAAAACTTTTGCGTTATATATACCCCCCCCCCCCCCCCCCGCTAATGAACATTAAAATAATACTAACACAAACAGCTTTACGAAGGGTATGTACACCCTCAAAAGCAATTGCCAGCCCCTGGCTATCATTTCTTTATATCACTTTCAGGATGAGTGGACTAGAGGACATCAGAATACCGGAAGGACGCCAAAAGACAAAGGCCAGAATAATGGGATCCCAAGACTTAGTCAATTAGAAAGACGGCCACGCAGGGGCCACAGAAAATGCAAAGGATATTGTACAGTCTATGTAGAGAGAAAAGAGTAGCCAAAATAGGACATTAGACGCTCACAGAAGAGCGTATCGTTCCAGTTCCCCTGACCGACGTTCAGTTGCTTCTCAATTCAAATTCCCAGAAAGAACAATACGGACGGTTCCTGCAGGAGCCCAAAATGTAATATTTGATTCAGAACGTTTAGACATCCGAGCCTCGTTTTCGTTGCATGCTGCAGGTCCACTTCTCGGCCGATTCCGGACTGATTCTTTCTACATCCGTTTGTGTGCTGCAGTGCTTCCAAGGAAGACGGCAGCGCTTCTCGAGAATCACGGACATGCTCACCGACCAAGTTCGTGCTTCCCTGCAAGGTCCTGCATCGCTGCCGCTTCAACCAAGAAGAAAGTGAAACCAAAAACGCATATTGTGCAAAAGCGAAGAAGTGGTGCAGCAGCGATGCGGCAGCACTATTGCAACAAAAACAAGGCTCCGGTCTTCGCCAGACTCCTTGAATATTTTTACTATTGAAATTTAGAAACATACTAAGGCCAATGACTAGTCTTCTGAGAAAACCAAGTTCAGATATAAATAAACAAATAAATATATTCTTTATTTCCGTAATGGCACAACATAATATGGCTAGCAGAGGATCGTAATGACGTAATACATGTCAAAGCAGTGACGTACAATATACAGTATAAGATAATAATGAATAGGCCTACATAGCATAATACAGGTCACACAACAAGAGTTAAAATGGGAAATAATATAATAAAGTATCAAGAGTTAAAATGAGAAATAAAATAAGGTGCGAATGATGAGAATGGTGAGAATTTACTAGGGGCGGGGTAATTTGAAGCCGATTTTTGTTTTCAGTTTTTAGTCTAGTGATTGGCCGGTTGGGGCTGGGCGATTGATAATCAGGTAGAACTGATCTGTGAGATATCCAAAATCCATGGTGAGCTTGTGTCTACGGCACGCCAAAGTGGGAAGACTAAGTTTTGTGAGGCTATCACCATATGTGGAATAATCTTGCCCAAGGATAATATTGCATGCTAAACAAGACACGAGTATTCCGTTGCAGGGCGTACATACGTGCAATAGGATCTCGTGAGTCTGGTTAGTATTCCAAGTCTCCGGAGCATCGTGTTAATTTATATGGATTCAGTATATGTGTTTATTTACCCCTATACGTCATCAGGGGCGTCACTATGGCGGGGGTGTCAAACTGTTTTAAAGTGCAGTCAAATGGAATTTTATAAGTCCTCTTGAGACCATCCAACCAGAAAAGCAACCGGAAGCGGATCATAACAGATGATAACAGATCCATCACGGACCTTATTTGCTCCGAAGTGTGAATTAAGGTAATTAACGTAATGTTCCTGTCAAATAAACTTTGACAGACTAACACTACTTTATTTTCACTATACGCTATTAAGTCTGGATACTAACTCAAATCCAAATCACAAGTTGCACTAAAGCACGGGCACTTATTTACATTTTATTTAACATATTCCCGAAACTACTTAATATTTTCAGTGACCCTTACTGAACTTGAACTTATAACCCTCATTAAACTTGAATATACTGATAACGTTATTTACAAACTGAATATTTACAACTAATTATTTTAATACAAGAGTTCCTAAAATAATGTCCAAGCTAAACTGATATCACTGCCCTTCTGAGTTCCCATGTAGGGTTCTTGACAGTATAACCATTGAAATACTTAGACTGATAATTCCTCAGAAAAAAACAGGCGATAGATAAGGGTTCGTAAAATGATTAAAAAACGTTGTATTTCTGCATACTTATTCGTAACATTTTCTTTCTGATTTTCTTTTACCACCACTGCCATTGATTTAACTTTCTCTGTTAATAACTCCTGGTTAAAAACTAGTCTGCACAAGTGTGGAACAGAGTGACACAATAAATATCTTCAGCTCTATTTTTCCCCAGACTAATGAAGATGAGAATAAGGAAAGGGGAAGAATTACTCCGTGCTGGCACTGAAAACGGCTTATCCAGGACTCTCGGAAAGAGGATTATATTTTCCGGGTCGAAATGCGGGTTAGAAGGAAAGATAATTCTTTGGTAGAATGAAAATTACTTACTTGTCGATAATATCCAGTGTGATCTTTGGGACGAGTTGCGACGAATTCTGCAGGACGTACCTGCAAGAGGTATAACCATTATGGTTATTATTCTAAGCCAAATATAGTAATTATTTTAAATTTCAGGCAATAAACCCACAAAAAAACAGTACTGAAAACAAAATTCTCTGGTATTTCTTGATCAGCTCCCTATCCTCCTAAGATATTAAGCGAGGAATAAATATAATTTCGGGTATTCCGGTTGCATTTACGGGAAAATCAGCGAAAAAAAACTTAAACTTAACTTAAAAAAAACAATGCCAACTAGAGAGCGATGCGGCCACAAAACGACAAATAATCAAAGCCAGAAAACCGATTCGACGACACGCAAATAAAAACAAAATAACGAAAAGCATGTTTGAAAAATGTCGTGTATCTCTGCAAATCTATGATTTTTCTACAGGCTCAGGTTGTAATAATAAATCAGGTTCTTTTTAATAATAAATCCGCAGCCCGGCTGAGAAGATAAATGGGAAGACTTCTTGAACTAACACAGCTAATTTTTTTTTTTTCATCAATGAATCTGTTGTGTCTTTCTGATTCGTCTCAGATTGAAACAAGGTTGTTACTGAAAGGTCCAGGTTCTGTCTTCGGTATCTCATTCCTCTTCACTGGGAGAGTGTGAAGTTAATTATGGATTTAACGGTAGAATAGCTGCTATAAAATCACGGCTTAGAAGAATGCTGATTGAGAATTTCAGAAGTTAGGTAAGTGATTCTCACTTTCCGGTTGTCTCTTCTTTTGTTATTTATATAAAGTCTATCGACGTTCCCATCCTTGTTTAATTTTAATTATTATTTATATATTTGTTTTTGTTTAATTGTGAATGTGCCTTGGCCTTGCTCTCGGTTAGCTGTATGATTATATAGCGGATGAATGTTATTGGGTATGATTATTCATGTTTAAGTTAATTTGGTCTTATTTATTTTTTCTGTGTGCGCTCGAACTCTGCTCTCAGCAGCGGAAAGTGATAATGATAGACTTTTTTTGCAAATAAAGATAACCTTGAACCTTGAATTCAGTACATGCCATTCATACTAATTGAAGTATACGTGTTCTCTAGTCAGCAACTGGTGACCCCTCCAGCGAAAAAAAAAGATAACAAGAACTGCAAAAAGTAATATCAGTCCAAGGAAAGATCCTGGACCGAATACTCACAACTCCCCCGGTATAGTATCTTCAAAAACCAGATAAACTGGGAGCATAGTCAACCTTCCGAAGACTATCCTAATACTCTATATGACTAAGACGAAAACACGCCGGCGATCCTCAGGAAGAAGGAGTAAGCGTGTCCGTACGATTCAAAGTCAACGACTCAAATCCTGTGTCAATCAATCACCGCGATCTTTGGCAGCAGGTGTGACACCACTTCTGCCTTTCTTCCGCTACCTACCCGGCGAGATTTTGCATCGACAAGGAGAGAATGTCATCAAGAGTATCAACAAACAACAAAATAACTTATCTCAAATTCTCAACATAATACCATAGTTCCAAGTTTAAGTTTAGTTGTTTGGATTGACTATAAAACATCTAAATTAGAAGTGTAAATATTACAATTTCGAATTACTGAGTTTGGAAGAGAAAATCTCGATCAATCAAATATTAATTCTTGTCTGATAAGGTTTATTTGAATTTCTAGTTAGAGATAGTTTTAAGCGAGAAAGGGTTTGACGAACGAGGGAATCAAAAATTAATATGTGTATATGTTTGGCCCTTCGGCCAAGTGTCATATAGAAATCGGAACGTACGTCCGTCCGTCGGTCTGTCGACCGGTGCGGATTTTGCTAGTTAGCGTACTTCCACATAAGCTAGGACGATCAAACTTGACAGCCGTATCAGGGACTTAACTTGGAAATAGTCACTTCTGGATCCAAACATCTTGGGGGGGAGAGGGGGAATCCGGAATCTTGAGGTATTTATAACTTTTGAATAGGTGATCGGATCTTAATGAAACTTAGTATTTTGGGAAGACCTCGTGTCTCGGCAACCGACTTCAAATCCCAACCGGATCCGGTGACTTGGGGGGGGGGAGTTGGAGGGGGGACCGGAAATATTGGAAAACGCTTAGAGTGGAGGGATCGAGATGAAACTTGGTGGGAAGAACAAGCACAAGTGCTGGATACATCACTGACATAACCGAACCGGATTCGGGCACTGTAGGGGGGACTTGTGGGGGGGGGGGCTGGTGATCCCACGAGTTTGGTACTTCCGGATATACTAGAATGATGAAACTCGGCAGGAATTTGAGGGAACCGAACAGACTAGCTTGAGAATCTTTTGAATGGGCGATCGGATTTGAATGAAACTTGGCAAGTAGAATGAGCTATCGTCTCAGATGTTCCACGTCAAGTGCGGACTGAATCCTTTATTTGGGGGGGGGGTTGGAAGGGGGCAACGGAATTTGTGTGAAACGCTTAGCGTAAAGTCACTGGGATGGAATTTGGTGGGAAGAACAAGCATAAGTATTAGAACCAGAGCATATCGAGGCTCTTTGGTGGGATTTGGAGGGGTTTCCCGGAATTATGATGATCGCGAGTTGGGATACTTTCAGATCTGGTAAGGACGATAAAACTTGGCAGGCATATTAGTGACTCGACCAAATAGACTTATTTGACACAATGCCCTAGAAAGACTTCCGTTCCTGGATCCGACCATTTTTCAGGGAGTTAAGGACTTCCGTAGGTTGCGAACAGATGGTTCGATTCAAGTGAGACTTTATGGGTGATAAGAATTGATGAATTATTTGCAAAACATGTGTCAGAACCCCATGCAGCCATGGTTGGGGGAGTTGGATGGGGGAGGAGTCCGAAAACTTTGTGACATGCACAAAAACCAAACGAATGGGCCGAATGAGATGGAAATTGGAAAGTATCGAGTTTGTGCGGCTTAGATTTCTTATTGTCATCTGAACCGGATCCGACCCCGGTGGGAGAAGGGTGAACCGGGAAACAGAAACTTGCAGATATGCTCCAATTCCAGGTAAACTTGATGAACAGGAACAGGAGATGTTAGAGATGAGAAGTGTATGTGTCCGAGACATATTCGGCCACAGTTGGGGGGGGGGAGCTGGAGGGGGAGTCCCAAAAATCTTGTGGCTCGCACAGAAATCAAACGAGTCGAGTAATTGGAATCATTGAAAATAGAGTTTGAAGATAAATGGATTGAAGATAGAGAATTGAAAGTAGACAGATCGTGTCCCTTAGATGGCATATTTAAGGGTCTGGACCGGATCCGAGCACGGTTGGTAGGTGTCCCGGAATTTCCGAAAAATGATCAGATTCGATTGATAGGTGGTATAAGAAGATGCTTTAGATGATCCTTAGATGTGTCTGCACCAGATTCGGCCGCGGTAGGGCTGTTGGGGGGGGGGGGGGTACCAGAAATAATGTGACAACTTCTAGCACACGAGTGGATCTAAACTTAAAAGGTAGACAACCGCCCTAGCTGATCCGAAGCGATGCCGGAAATGCTCCGACTCAAACGAAACAAGATTTCCTATTTCTAGGTCCGATCCTAGGGGGGTTGAAGGGGGTATTTCATGACGTCCTCATCTACTCTCTCGTTTCTCGCACCACCTAATCGTAAGAAGTGCCATATGTGCTCATAGCTCTTGTTTTATTCAAAGAATTCCTGACTGGCCTTCAGATACGGACGATTTTTTTTTTGTATTGATCGTTTGAAAGGTTTCTGACTATGGCCCATCGTACTTTTTCAGATCCCAAAACGTAAGTGGCGGGATACCTATGACATCGCAGAAGTTGTCCGTATGTCCATCTATCTGTCTGCCCGTCTGTCCGTATGTGCGCATTGTAACTCTCGAAGGGAACGAGATGTTTTGATTGTTAGGATTCTTTGGGTCAAGAGTAAGGTTGAGTTCGTAAGTGGGCTCAGTAGCCCTGCACTTAGGGGTGGGGGAGGGGGTTTAAATTAATGGGAAAACGAAATATTTTTAAACAGATACTCTGATAGTCGATTATGGAATAAGAAGACATGCTGAACACGATGGTGAAAACCATTTTATCATCGGACAAGTAGTTCACCCGGGAAGTTTGTTAAAAGTAAAAGTTTTATTCGAAGTTGATTAGACGACAGATTTAGGGGTAAGAAGAGACACTGAAACTGTAGCTATTTGGCCTTAACATGTTTGTAAATTTTAACAGTACAAATATTCAAGGAGTTTGGCGAAGACTGCATCTGGCAAAGACAAAACCCAATTTTCTGTATCGAATATTAAAGTTTTGGGATCCCATCGAAACCTTTGGTCTTGTTTGTTATGACGTCATCTAGGACGGAACCCAGGGGAATGCCAGATTTTTTTATTTTGATTTTTGATTAGTTTCTTGTGTCTGGCCCACGGGCTCTTTTGTTGTATCTATCATCCAGGACGGGACTCTGGAAGAATGCCAGTACTAGACAGTAGACAGGGATCGGAAACTCTGTTACTGATCTTCGTAACTACGGAAGGACTATTCAGATAAGACGCCATGAATAGTATATAAATATTCCTCAGGCTAAGCTGACAACGAATCATATTCGATCGCGCTAAACGGATCCGTCGGCAGAATTTATTCAAGCGGTAGATCGCTTTAAGTATATTGATGTTTCGGACCAATATATCGGAAGAAATATGAAGTTTAGCGAAGTCAACTATAAAATGTATGTAACCAGTTAAGCCCACGCTGGCTACGAATCATTGTCTTTTTCTTTGTAATCATTGTCATTTGTCTCTGTTGCCATGGCCTCAGGCTTTTTGTGCAATAAATTCTATTCTATTCTATTCTATGACCGATGACAACCAATAAACAGATTATTTGATGTATCAACACGGCCGAATCAAGGCGATACAACGGCCGA
The DNA here is from genome assembly GCA_023053575.1 of Branchinecta lynchi. Taxonomy (NCBI): domain Eukaryota; kingdom Metazoa; phylum Arthropoda; class Branchiopoda; order Anostraca; family Branchinectidae; genus Branchinecta; species Branchinecta lynchi. The sequence continues at coordinate 17,903,593 of JAKZAP010000010.1, read as the reverse complement.
AATACTGCTACATTAGTGCAAAAATACGTGATGAAAAATAAAAAAAATACGTGATGATGATAATAATTTTAATACGCACAGAAACAACGAAAGGATTTAGCAGTTCTGTGCGTATCTTATTCGAATTGTTGCATATCTTACCCCCTGATTTTTCCCCTCCAGAATTCGTCTACCCCTTCATGGTGGGTTTAAACACTTCGTAAAATCCGAGCGTATTTTGAAATCCGACTGTATTGTACGCACGTTTTGAGCTTGAAAAGATTTCTAGCAATGCAGACGCATTTGGATACAAAACGGACCGATTTCTCAAATACGTCTGTATTGCTAGAAATCTGAGCCTGTGCCGCATTTGAAGCCGGTTCAAGCCTTACGAACAAGGTTTCAACGACCAAGCCTTGCGAACAGCTTTATTTCTATACATTAGTTCTGTCCCGTTTATTTTTCCTAGAACTTGAATTTCGGCTTAGCCTACTGCTAGAAAGTGGTAAGGATCGAGCCTCTGTGGTTTAAAAAAAATATCGCGTGGTCATTTTTTTCTTTTTTATTTTGTTGACACTTCAGGCGTCTGATGTCTCAGCGTACTGGACATTGTTAAACCAAATTATCATTATCAATATACTGAAGGGGTTAATCCTTACTCTGACTGAAAAAAAAACCTCCCCTGTTAACGATGCTGACCGGATACACCCTTTCTCTTCAGTCGGCACACTTTTTTTTTTTTTCAATCAATCAAGTTTAAACCAAATAGCTAAAAGAAGAGGCAGAGGCTGAAGTTGGACAGGAAGAACTTTCGGAAATTCATTCTCGTTTCACATTCCATTCCGGGACGAGCTGCAGCGGGGAAATCAAAAGAAATCTATTCACATTCAAAAAATGTCATGTCGCTACTTTCCCTCAACCGACTTTCCATTTCATTTCATTCGGCGACGGTATTCGTTCACGAGATGTGTTACGCCGATATCACAAGAAATGAAATAGTCTAAACGAAAACAAAAATGTTCGCACTGCTGAAAACTGTTCTAGCTGTTGGTGCAATATTGTGCAGAAGTTTATTTAGTTTATGAATGCATGAAATATTTTATTCCCCATCCACAACACAAGGAGAAAAAGATGGAGTATGGGAAAAAGACAAGAAAGACAACAACGAAAAGAACGGGACTATTAACTTTGATACAAAATCAGAACAGAAACGGATATTCATCCAGGGGAACACCGTCCCTATTCCTGATTTTAACGGAAAGAACATGAACACTTAGAATAGGTCTACGATGGAGTACTTCTGAATTAAGTGTCGCGGTTGCGAGACCAACTAGGAAGTTGAAAAAGAAACTTTGCAAATTTGAAAAACAACTATTTAAAGGACCCCTCTTACTTCTTCCGTACTTTCTGTTATGCCTAGCTCCCAAGTGGAATTATAAAGTACAGACCCTTCGCCACTGTTTGATTTACAACAGTGTTACAACAATCAAACAACAACAACCAAACAACAGTGTCTGATTAACCTAGAGCTTACTTTTTTGGCTGAGCCGAGTGTGTCAATCATGAAGAGCAAACTTCGCTAGAAGGTTCAAAGTCCGACGATGACTCCTTCCAAACTATGTGCCTCAGAAGTTAAATATGTGTGTTCCGTATTGGATTTGAGTTTAGGTCGACACTTCTATACTGTGTTTTGGACTCCTTTCCACTTTGATCGGTTTCTCTCACTTTTTAACCACGGAGCGCGAAGTATTCAATTATTTTGCGACCAACTTCCGCTTTGCAGAGCGAGGAGCCTGGATAGAATCAACAAGCTCCAACAAGAAAATCGCTAATTTCACGGGGCAAGTTTTGGCATTTTCGGGAAACTGCATTTCTGAACAATTTCATGAAAACATTGTTTCAAGTAAGAGTGATGCATTTACTCTTCCTCATCCCTAGAGTCCAGAAGAGAAAATGGAGCCAGTAAATGAGGCAAGGCCACAACACTGTAGAGCTTAGTCAAGGGAGCAGAGGGAGTCAAGGAGGCAGTACAGGTTTCACAAAAAAATATTGACAGTACTTACTCCTCTCGTCCCGCCAAACTCTCATTCAAAATGTGTTTTATGTCCAAAGAAAGCAATTAAACAAGGTAGACTATTGTCACTATTGTCACTTGTTGATGGATAGTTCGGCTGGAAGTGGGTGAAACTAGAAAAAAATTTGGACAAATCTAATCGTCCCAAAAATCTGATCAGGAGACGGGTAAAACGGGCAAAGAACATGCTGCGTTTTATAGCTCGGATGATTATTTAAAAAAAGATGTTTCGGAAGGATATTTCATATTTGAGAAGGACTTTGACGACATAAAAGTAAACGGGAATGTGTGTTGTTGTCAATTAGAACACTGTTGACTTCTAGTTGTCGCCAGGTCCCGTAACCATGCTTAATTTCTCCCTACTCGACCCCTTAAGACACCCTCGCCGGTAAATATGGCTATTTATTCTTTGTCTCCACTAACGTTCTGTATTTTTGGGATACGTATGACATCGCAAAAGTTGTCCGTCTGTCAGCACGATAACTCTCGAAGGAAATGAGATATTTTGATGAAACTTGGTGTGAGGAAAATTTAGGTCATCGGGCAGGTCAAGTTCGTAGATGGGCTTTGTAGCCCTACATTTAGGGGTGGGGGAGGGGGCTAAAATTAAGGGGCAAACAAAATATTTTGAAACAGCTAATATGATAATCGATCATGGAGTAAGAAAACATGCTGAACATGATGATGAAAACCATTTTTTCGCCGGACAAATGGTTCGTCCGAAATCTGGCAAAAATCGGAAAGTTTGTTAAAAGTAAAATTTGTATTTGATGTTGATTAGATGTTCGATTTAGGGGTAAGAAGACTTGCTGAAAACTTGTGTGAAAATCATTTATACCCGGGCAAGTAGTTCGTCCGGAATCCGACCAAAGCTGGAAAATCTGTTAAAAGTAAATGTTTTATTTGTAGTTGATTAGAAATCCGAATTAGGGGTAAGAAGTGATGCTGAATCCGTATGTGACAATCATTTTTTACCTTGACCTATTGTTCGCCCTGAATTCGATGGAACCTGAAAATTTGTTCTAAGTTAAATTTGTATTTGAAGTTGATTAGATGTTTGACAGCCAGAGGATTGACAGCCTGACGAGGACCCTTGCCAAGAAGGGCCGAAATATCGCTGATGAAGAATCATAGCTGACGTATCCGTTGTAAACATTGTTTGAATAAACCCAGGAGACATCTTCTTAATCGGTATACTATCAAGTTCCACGATGTTCTGAAACAAAAATTAAGCTAAGATGCTTAAAATATGCCAATTTTTAAAGAGTGTATTAATTATATAAAGATCAAGTATTGAGTGGTGTAAAATTTATTGTAACCATGATGTCGTCTATACGGCCAACTCGCTGTTAAATATATTCATTCATTCATTGTAAGGTCACTTGTGAAGAAAGCCCCATTGGCTAAGACCCCCCAAAAAGTACAGAGGTACAAGCACATAAAAATACAACATTCCGAAAACTTCATCCAACGAAAAATGAATAGTGGAGGAACGATTTTTAACGGGTCTTCAAGCCTATTTAAGAAGAATGGTAACGAGACAGCCATTTATCAACCTTATTCGGCTAAAGTTTAATGTTTTCGCGACATTCGGTCAATTTAATCGACTCGGTAGAAAAGAAGGGCGTACTAGGAAATAACGAGAAGAAAACACTACCAAGATTGTGGATGATCCCGCATCCCGATGAAAAATGTTTAGCCTGCGTAGTAGTACGGTAGTAGTACGACAACGTTGCAGTTAATACTATGTAATATCAAAGAATACTATCATTTAATGTGCCTCAGGCTGGTCCAATCTTATGTAGTAGTATCCAGTAGCATCTTGTCTTGCCATAGTAGCATCCAGTCTTGCTAATAGTAGCATATAGTAGTATGAAGTAACACGGTAGCCTTGAAGTAGAAGCATGTAGTAGCATCGTTAGTACTGCATGCAACTTTTTCGTACTACTTCATAGTACTATTTTGAGATAAATTTTTCATCGGGATCCCTCTCCCTCCTCCCCAAATGTGATCTCGATTGGCTCCTAGCAACTAAGGGGTGTTTTGCACTATCCCTCGTTTCCGCTACCTGATCGAAGAATGACATGTTCCATATGAAGAGACGGGGGGGGGGGCTCATGACATAATAAGGGGAAAGACATCCTAGGGCAAGGGATGTTAATGAGGCGGCATATCGATCAGATTACGCCCCCACCAGTGAAGGAGTCCAAATAGTTGGGGTGATTTGGGATAATCGTATCCAAATATGCGAGTGGTAATGACGAATACTGATGGTGTAGGAGATATGGCGCCTTCCAACTTAACAGACCCAAAAATTCGATATAGTCCACAAGACCCAGCAATGAGAGATAGATTTTATATGAGTATTTTCACAAATATATTATTCTAGAAAATTATTTCTTTTAATATGGCAACAATTAACCGAAAAAAAAAAAAAGATCTCCAGAATTTGTCTCTTCTCTAAATGACATGCATTATAATTTCTGTTTTGTTAGAATTTTCTTATTCCAAAATCTACTTCTGTGTTCCATCGTTAAGCCTCCCTATGGTAGCCTACGGCGAAACATGTCAGCGAAAATATCAGATTGAAAGAAAATAAGCTACAAAAAGGTCAAAGAAACCTACGATAGAGCCTGCACGGATTACACGATAAGTCGGGACTCAAAAAAAATCAACGAAGAAACCAATGAAAATGGGGTTTGTAAAGGCCAACGAATATACTATCTTTGATCTTTGTCTTTATTTATATCGCTGTCTTTGTCTTTATTTTAGGCTTTCAATTCTTTCAATTTTGTTATAATTTTTGGTTTTATCACAACGAGCCGATTACAGATAACGAGATTACAGTAAATAACGAGTGAAACGCGAGATAGAACACTAGTACCCCTGTCCACCCGACCGCCTTCTTCCGACAACGATCTGCACCTGCCTACAACAGCTGTAAGCATGTAAGTAAGTAATTTATTTGTAAATTAAGAAAACGCGGAGTAAATAAAAGAAAATAAATAAAAGGCACCGCGCAACTAAGCGGTTCATCGGCCAGGCAACGGGAACTTGGTCTAGACCAAACTCGAGATTAGGCAACCCCTCGCTGTGTTTTTGAATTAAAACGCTGCACTTTTGCGTCGACATGACGCGCCTCAACACTGTTATTTTGCGTTGAAAAGTTCCAGCTTTTGTCTCTGCAAAAAAAAGGCAGCCCAGTATCTTCTTTATATTCCAGACTACACTAAATAGCGTTCCGGTCCAGTGTTTCGAAGATTATAACTGACTACTTTGAAAATCAACTCTGCTTTCAACAAATCAAACAAGGTCGGTCTTGTCCCTTGGCTTGGACGAGAAACGCAGACAATACTCTTGATGACTATCTCTCCTTGCCGATCCAAAATCTCCGGCCTCTCTGGGTATCTAGCGGAAGAAAGGCAGAAGTGGTGTCACAGCTGCTACCAAAGATCGCGGTGATTGATTGACACAGGATTTGAGTCGTTGAGTTTGAGTCGTACGGACACGCTTACTCCTTCTTCCTGAGGATCGCTGGCGTGTTATGGACTTAGTCATATAGAGTATTTATCCAACCGGTCTTTCTGTCTAATTAGCTTCATGAGAATAATACCGGGAGGCTGAGACGTTTCGAAAATAGCCAAATGAAGCCAAGCGTGGAGCCCACTGTAGTGCCAAAAAGGGGGATAGGATACAGAACCGGGCGGATCCCTAGGAGTATCTCGAAAATAAGACTGGGCGGGGAGATTGAAGAACTGAAATTCCCTTATCCCCCTGTTTATGTGCTAGTGGTTTTTGTATAGTTATTTTAGTATTTGCTTCCTTTCTTTTCTTTATTGAACTCCACTTGTTTTTCCTCTGGAATGTGTGGGTAAGAAATAAATTATTATTATTATTATTATTGCGAAAGTAGAGTGAATTAGTAAACACTAATCCTTTTCCGACGGATCCTTTAAAGACGTTCGTGTTTCAACTTTCGAAATAAACCTAACACTATATTAAAAAAAAAAAAAAAAAACAAGAGCTACGAGCTCATATGGCTCTTGTTACGAGTAGGCAGTACAAGAAAGTAGATGAGAACGTGACAAAATACACCCGCCATCCAAAAATGTGGTTCGGAAATAGAAGCAGGATATTTTGTTTCACTCACTTCTGAGCAGTTCCGGCATCGTCTCGATTATCAAATGCACATGACTGTTCAAACTTCCAAGTTTCAGCCTAATAAATCCACTAGTTTGATCCCTAGACGTGCTACAATATTTCCGGTACTCCCTCCATCTCCCCCTACCGTGGCCGAATCTGGTTCGGACTAAAAAAATGGATCATCGAAAGTATCTTCTTTTGTACCACCTATCAAGTTTCGGGCGAATCTGAGCATTTTTGGAAAATTCTGGTACCCCCTCCCCCCACCAACGTTGTCGGATTCGGATCCTTGCCCAAAATATGTCATCTAGGGTATATGCTCTCTCTAAGTTCTATGTTTCATTTAAACTGATGCACTCGTTTGACTCCTATGCGAGCCTCAAAGTTTCCGGCGATCTCCCTCCAATTTCCGCCACTGTGGCCGAATAGGACTTGAAAACATAAACGTCATATCTCCTAATTCCCTCTTCCTGTCCATGAAGTTTCACTGAAATTGGAGCATAGCCTATCTGCAAGTTTCCAGTACCCCCCCCCCCCCCCCCTACCTTGGCCGCATCGGGCCCGGACGCCAAATAACAAATGTAGACCGCATAAACTCCGCACTGTCGAACTTGCATCTCATTCGGGCCATTCGTTTGGTTTTTGTGCATGTCAAAAGCCCCCCCCCCCCCCAAATTCCCCCAACCGTGGTCACATTTGTTCGAACGCATCTTTTACATGTCGAGGCCATCGATTCTTATCACCCATTTGTTTGACCCTAGTTGGTCGTATCCTAGTTTAAATAAATAAGTCAATTAAGTCGGTATTCCAGGAAACCCCCTCTAACCCCCCCCCCCACAGAGCCCCGAAACCATATGTCTCCGTCAAATTTGGATCTAGGCCTAATGCTTGTTCTCTCCATTAAATTCCGTCCCAATCCCTCTGCTTTAAGCGTTTCTTGAGTTTTCCGGTCCCCCCTCCCCATCCCCACAGGTATAACCCGACCCGACCCGGACTTAACACTGAACATCCGAGGCGATAGCTTTTTCCACCATACAAGTTTCATTCAAATCCGATCACCCGTTCAAAAGTTATACACGCCACTAGATTCCGGACTCCCCGTCCATCCACTCCCCCCCACTATGGTCGGATCGGGGAAACGGCCGTTTTCAAGTGAACCTGTTTGGGTCCCTGACATACCTGCCAAGTTTCATCGCCCTAGCACATCAGGAAGTATGCCGAACTCGCGGGATCGCTAGAAATCCGGACCCCCCCCCCCCAACTCCCCCAGAGTGCCCGGATCTGGTCCGCTTATATCAATGACGTATCTTGGACTTGTGCTTGTTCTTCCCACCAAGCTTCATCCCGATCCCTCCACTCTAAGCGTTTCTCAAGATTTCCGGCTCCCTCCTCCAACTCCCCCCAGTGTCATCGGATCCGGTCCGGATTTATAGTGGGACGTCTGAGGCACGAGGTCATCCTAAATATAAAATTTCATCAAGATCCGATCACCCGTTCAAAAGTTATACACGCCACTAGATTCCGGAATCCCCATCCATCCACTCCCCCCCAGTATGGTCGGATTGGAGAAACAGCTGTTCTCAAGTGAACCTGTTTGGGTTCCTGACATACCTGCCAAGTTTCATCGCCCTAGCACATCAGGAAGTATGCCGAACTCGCGGGATCGCTAGAAATCTGGACCCCCCCAATTCCCCCAGAGTGCCCAGATCTGGTCCGCTTATATCAATGACGTATCTAGGACTTGTGCTTGTTCTTCCCACCAAGTTTCATCCCGATCCCTCCACTCCCTCCTCCAACTCCCCCCAGTGTCATCGGATCCGGTCCGGATTTATAGTGGGACGTCTGAGACACGAGGTCATCCTAAATATAAAATTTCATCAAGATCCGATGACTCGTTCGCAAGATAAAAATACCTCAAATTTTGGCTTCCCCCTCCCTCCACTCCCCCTCCCAGATGGTCGGATCGGGGAAATGACTATTTCCTATTTAATCTGGTCGGCTCCCTGACATGCCTGCCAATTTTCAGCGTCCCAGCACATCAGGAAGCACCAAACTCGTGGGATCACTAGAAATTCGGACTTCTCCCCCCCCCAACTCCCCCAAAGTGAGCGGATCCGTTCCGGTTATATCCGTCACGTATCTAGGACTACTGCTTGTTCTTTCCACCAAGTTTCATCCGGATCCCTTCACTCTAAGTGTTTTCCAAGATTTCCGGTTTCCCCCTCCAACTCCCCCAAATGTCACCGGATCCGGTCTGGATTTAAAATGGAGCGTCTGAGACATGACGTCCTTCGATATATCAAGTTTCATTAAGATCCGATTACCCGTTCGTAAGCTAAAAATATTTAAGTTTTCCTAATTTTTCCGGATTCCCCCTCCCTCCACTCCCCTCCAGATGGTCGGATCAGGAAAGCAACTATTTTTTATTTAATCTGGTCCAGTCCCTGATATGCCTGCCAAGTTTCATCGTCCTAGCTTATCTGGAAGTGCCTGAACTAGCAAAACCGGGACCGACAGACCGACAGACCGACTGACGGACAGAAATTACAATCGCTATATGGCACTTGGCCGAAGGGCAAGTGCCATAAAAACGAGTATCCGTACAGATGCCTCCAAATTCTGGGGTTGTCGAAATTAGTTACTTAATCAGCAGACGTGAATCAAGGGAAGGGGCTGAAAGCTATACACTGACGAATTCGACAAATTTGGATTTTACCATGATATTTCTAGAAGAATAAAAGCGATTTCTATCTATAAGCTTACCATCGGAGGGCGGTCTTGATAGGAGTGGTAAGGCAGGCTGTAAAAAGGTCAGCTGGCAGGTCAGGGTTCATCGGAAGCATCTGGTTTGCTCCGCAAGAGGCAAGTTGAATGCAGTTCTTGAAGTTCGGCGGCGGGTTCACCATTGCGGGAACAGAACCACGTGACTGTATCAAAAGTTGCTAGAAGAAAAGTTTGTGTAAAAAATTACTGAAAATATAAGACCCGAGAGTCGAGTTACAAATCACGTATTCACTTAAAAAGCCTGAAAACCCGATAAAATGCGTTAGCCTACTCCGTTTGTCCTCTGTCCACAGATAACGGATCTTGTCGAACGAGAAATGAGAAACCGAATCTTTCGGATTTTTGGTAGTATCGGTACCTCTACGCGCATGCCCCTCTATGCTTGATACATTTGCCACTATAAATGTAAGCCGTTGCCGAAAAATAAACCAAAAATGGCAGATTCCTTGTAAGAAATGTTTTAAAATCATATCCCTACATTCTTCCCCGTGACCTTTCCGCGCTTAGTGTCTTTAATCCTACAAATGCAGGGTTGTTTTCAAATTCAAAATTTCCGCGTCTGGATGAATTTGGATTGTTGTGCAAGCAGCGCACATTCTTGACGTCATTATTACAGCCCCGGCTGAAGAAATACAAAATCCCTTAGACGTGTCAAATTGTTTAAGCTTCCCAATACCAGATTAAAAACAACCTGCTGTTCTGGTTAAACTTTAAGAACTTATTTCAGTGATATTTCGGTTTCGAGTACATGGATTCGAAACATGATTGCTTTGGCCCTTCTTGGCGAAGTAATTAGGTATGTAAGGCTATGGATACGAGTTATGAGACTGGATACACGTTAGGATGATAAGAGGAAGAGCCAGCCAGAGTCATCGTTTGCATCCATCAAGGGGAATTAGCTACCCATGAAAAATCATAAAGTCTGCGAGAAAAAAAGTGTTTTGACAAAATTATGACGGCTTGTCGACGAAACGTCCCCATAGCAAAACGTCCCCAGCGAAAGGTCCCAGTGGCGAAACATCCCCGTGGCAAAACGTTCCCATGGCAAAACATCCCCGTGGCGAAACGTCCCCAAAATCTTTAAGTAGCTTGGTCTTTAGGCACATGATCGAGGTAAATACAATTTCAGGTTTTCACTACAGATCTTTATACCCGATGAAAAATTTATCTCAAAATAGTACCATGAAGTAGTAAGAAAAAGTTGCGTGCAGTACTAAGGATGCTACTACATGCTTCTACTTCAAGGCTACCGTGTTACTGCATAGTACTATATGCTACTATTAGCAAGACTGGATGCTACTATGGCATGCTACTGGATACTACTACATAAAATTGGACCAGTCTGAGGCACATTAAATGATAGTATTCTTTGCTATTACATGTAACATTTTCGTACTACTACCATACACTACGCAGGCTACAAATTTTGCATCGGGTATGCAGGAAAGAGCGGAAGCTGGTCGTTAGTAAGCACCTGACCTCGTTTTTACACTACCTCGATTTTTGCCGCGAAAATGTTAAATGAAACGTACATGCTGTCCTGATAGTCAAGAGGCAAGATATGGCTTTTTTCAAAATAATGTGTTCAAAAATATTCAAATTCTGTGCCTTTTCTTTGTTTTCAAGCTGCTTAAAAAAGAGATTTTCTGGCTATTGACTTTGCTAGCTCTACCTTGTTCATCCTTTTTAAGTCAATCGAGGTAAGGTTAGAATGAAGGGATCTTGTTTGAAAAGAAGAATATGTTTAACCAGAAATATTGAAGCAATATTTACTTGTCCATTATGTAAACCATTCAATTAGCTTCAATCTAGTATGTTTGTCATATTTGTTGGTTACATTTTAAGCCAGATTGATTATTCTGATGGAAAGACTTCTCTGGAAATTTGAAATCTTGTCTGAGGTTGGATACCCCTTAAGTAGTTCTAAGTCTTTTAGAGCAGCATACATAGCACGTATTTCTTACCAATAAGCTCTCGGAGGAAACAAGCGGAAGCCTGATATGGCTTTAAAGTTTAACTGAAAAGCCAACTCATTTGTGTATCACTTAACTGAACACACTATATTATTTAGATTGTGTTGAGGGATTTTTTCTTTTTCACTATTTGCTCTATACTGACGTTCAGAATTCCTACGACCGTCCTCACAACGCAAAATTCTACTATGAAGCGGAAGACTTGAATCTTAATACAAACGTGGCTTTTCAATGGCCAGTGATCTGCTCCTGGAAGGTAGCCGACTTCATGAACACACATTTTTCGTAAATCATTTTCGTCATGCACAAAACACAGGTACAAGCACATAGAGGTACCACAAACCCGACGAGGAAATTCCACTATATGTAAATCGATTATTCGTAAATAGCCGAGCAACGAAGTTACGCATTTTCATCGGGTCTTCAAGCCCCTTTAAGTGAATAAGGGATAGGTAGATAGATTGTCCTATCTCAGCGCTTTTCGGTTAAACTTTAAGAAGTCAAGCGAGGAGAATGCAAAAAGCCGCTAAGTTTTTCATGCTCTTTAAGTTATGGTGGATGAAAATAGAATCGGAAGTTCAAGATCTTGCTTAGAGAACCTCGTATTGCTCGGGACAATATTTATCTATCTTGGAGATTTAATACTTTATTCCCATGCTCTGGTCTTCAATTTACCCGATTTGAAAGAATGCCAGGTCTGTAAATCCTGAAATCCCCCCCCCCCCCCCAAATAAAATAAAAATATTATTACATTTTGGTCATTGGTCTATTTCAGCCGGAGACGTTTTGCTGCGGAGACATTTTGTCGTGGGGACGTTTCTCCGACAACCCATTATGACAGGCAGTTGTGAAAAGCAGATCTTAAAAATGCCTCTAACCAAACTTGACCATTTAAAGTTTAACTGAAAAAAAAAGAAGCTTATTCTTATATCTTGGACTGGAATTGACTTGATTGTTTTGATTCTGCTAACAGATTTATATGTTTCAGTCGCGGGCTCTATTAGTGACGTACAGAAGATGCACTGCTCGTCGGACAAGACAAAATTCATCCAGGCGCGGAGAGTTTGAACTTCAACAATAGCGTGCATTTCAATGGCTAACGAACAGGGTTGCCACACGTCGCACGATAGTGTGAATTGTCACTCTATTTTATTTTTTCAATCTTGTCCTACGTAGGACATAAAAATCACTCTATTTCAGAAATGACCAAATGTGTAATTTTTGCAGCAGGGATTCCGACCAGAAGTGACTATTTCAAGTTTTTTTCATGAAAGTAAAATTAAGATGTGTCGTTTTGACAGAGGCAAATCCGACCAAAAGCGAACAATTCATGAAAATAAATTTCCTCTCAACTCACTCTGTTTTGGGCCAAAAGTCACTCTGTAAATATTTGTCATGTGGCAATCCTGCTAATGAAGCGAAACTCAGCAAATGTTTAATTCTAGATTAGTAAGGTCCGCTCAAGAAAGCCCGCTGTTGCGTGTAGTGTTGGGCGATATTCTATACGATAATCGAAATATCGATAATATTGAAAAATATCGATATTTCGATATTTACTTTTCAAATATCGATATTTTCGATAGTTGCATTACGATGTGTAACACTTCTATCATTCGGGATTTTCACACCAAAAGAACGAAGAGGGATTTCTGACTTGATTTCGATTGGGTAGGAGCAACAGACTGGGAAGGAAAACTGCGGAAATGCTACTATTTCCTCATGGGCATGTTTGATTTTGTTATTTTAGTAGAGTTTTTTTCTTATTAAGCTTTTTTTCAATGAAAAATTTAAAAACAAAAACAGTTTCAAATATCGGTTGACGATATTCGAAATATCGATAATAGAATTTGAAAATATCTAAATATCGATATTTCGATATTCCTGAATATCGGCCAAAACTAGTTGCGTGTGACCCAAAAAAGGTTTGTATTTCGGCAATCGTTTACCGTTGTAGTTGCTAAATATTTCAATCATATAGATACAAGCACATAGAGGTACCAAAGATCAACAGGGAAAAAAAATTCGATGAAAATCGACTACATGAATAGCGCAGCAACGAAGCAACGTATTTTCGTCGGGTCTTCAAGTCTATTTAAGTGAATGCTATACGTAAGCACATGCCTTGTTTTCTTATCACTAGCGAGGGCATGTCGTTGTAATAGTTGTGTTTTTGCAGATACCATGAGTCGTTTTTGCAGTTATCGTGGTATCTAATACCACGGTCACAAGGAGTTTTTGCAATTATCGTGGTATCTAGCCAGTTATCGTGGTATCAGATATTCAGATACCACGGTCCGACCATGGTAACTGATCGTGGTATCTGGAAATACACCTCACTTTCATCAATTTTTGTCAGATTGGTGGGAAAGAAGTTTGGCACAGTGCTGTGAGTTTTTCTTTTGGGATGACTTCGAAAATCGCAATTTCGGCAATTGTCGTTTTTGCAGAGTAACCGTATATCAGATACCAATGTAACTGCAAAAACGACTAATTGCAAATCCAGTTACCGTGGTAACAGATACCACGGTATCTGCAAAAACGCAACTAATGATACCTCAAGATGGTTCTTCGACCTTGATAGGTTTCTTTCAGTCCCTGCGACAAATCGTGCTGCATTCTCCGTAAAATATTTATTTCTTCGCGATGGCAACTATTAGAACATTACTAAATACGACGAAATAATCATGACGAGATCACCTCAGATTCTAAGTCCCAGTAGATTAAATTAGTCATCTTCGACAGACTGTTAATCTCTGTACGCACCGTCAGCAACCAGAAAAGACAAAAAAAAAACGAATGTATTTAAAGAAGAAGAATCGGGGGTGGCATGCCATAGATGATTTTTAAGTTAAGCTGAAAGAGAATAAATCAATCAAACAATCCATAAGAATCGAGCTTACTAACGCAAAATCGTTGGGCCTTGCTATTCTATGTGTTTGGAGTTTTCTAGGAGTGTTTTCTTATCCTCCTAGAGCTCCGTCTTCAGCAAACTGGAGACGATGCTAGAGGTTCAACAACAATCCAAAAGCAAAAATACAAAAATATAATTATATTTAATTATAATTAAATATATTTTCTGGCCGGAAACTAGCTTCTTCTTATCAGCTTCAGTTTGTTCTAGTATCAGCTTCAGGGTTATCTGCTAGTGTGGTAGCGAACTCCCGCGGGAGATAATGACGGAAGAAACGAAGACTTTGTTAAAGTTTAACCGAATAGAGATGAGACTCGACAGTCTACTTACTCATCATTTATTCACTTGAATAGGCCTGAAAACCGGATAAAAATGCGTTACTTCGTTTGTTCATTATCTACACATAACCGATTACATCCGAAGAACTTATTCTTTCATATGTGTAGTAACTCTATGCGCGTGTCCTTCCAAATGTTACCAGCTACAAATGTAAGCGATTGCTGAGAACAAAAATACACAGCAAGGAATGGCGTCTCCTCGTCAGGACATACTGGACATGCCGATCTGCAGGCCTTTCTTGAAATTCAAATTATCCGCGTCTTGACGAATTTTGGTCTGCAGTGCAAGCAGCGGATACTCTGAACACTATTATTTATATCTTATATATTTATTTCCCCTTGATGAAAAATGCAAAACTCCTTAGATGAGTCAAAATATTTATTCAAACAATGTCTACAACGGATATACGTCAGCTACGATTCTTCATCAGCGATATTTCATTAAATTAATTAAATAATCTCTGATCCTGTCATCGCCCCAATTGTGCAGCAAAAACAGCGGTCGTGTCAAAAATTAAATCTCAGGATTAGTTTTTTCCTTACAGTGGTATTTGAAAGTAATTTGCCCTAAAAAGATATTTATAGTCGGTCAAAGCTTCAGTTATTATTATTTATTACATGTCTTTTCCTTCCCCGACGTTGACCCAGAATATTGACAGCCTGACGAGGACCTTGCCAAGAAGGGCCGAAATATCGCTGATGAAGAATCGTAAAAACAGCGGGTTGTGTCAAAAATTAAATCTCAGGACTAGTTTTTTCCTTACAGTGGTATTTGAAAGTAATTTGCCCTAAAAAGATATTTATAGACGGTCAAAGCTTCAGTTATTATTATTTATTACATGTTTGTTTCCTTCCCCGACGTTGACCCAGAATATGGACAGCCTGACGAGGACCTTGCCAAGCAGGGCCGAAATATCGCTGATGAAGAATCGTAGCTGACGTATTTCCGTTGTAAACAATTTTTGAATATATGTTTCAAAGTCAGCTTGGGCTCAACAAATATTTCAGTGTTTTTAATTATCATATGCAAAAATCAGGCATCTTTTCAGTTAAACTTTAAGCGTGTGTTCGTTCTACCGAACTTTGACAGATAGGAAAAAGAAGAAAGTATTTTTTGAATGAGGCACGCATCGTCAGCAACATAAAGAAAAAAAAAGTAAGTTCAACTAAGTTTAAAAGAGAAGAATCGGGAGCGGAGTGCCATAACAATCGCGCACACTGGCCAACAAATCGTGGGATCTCGCTATGCTTGGTGCTACGCTTGTACGGCAATATCAACCTTTGCATTCCTAAACCCATCAAAGCTGAAAATTGCTTGGTTTCATTTCAGATCATTATCCAAGCCTGGGCACCAGACGATTTTCTACCTGACAGGAATTCAATGGGCAAGAGCACGAACTAAGGAGGGGGTTGAGAGAACGCCTGTCTTCTATACTAACGACTACCTCCTTAACAAAGTCTTCGTTTATTCCATCATTATCTCCCACAAATAGTTTGAAACAGTCTTCAACTTACCGCTGACCTGAACAGTCGCAAATACCGGTTAAATTTTTGTTTGTGAAACCGCTGAAAGCAGTGATTGAAAGCCTGCGTTTGTTGAATGGCGCCAGGTGAAGGCAATGACGAGATGTCAGTTAGTCTCGATTATCAGCCAGTTCTGATTTTTTTTTTTAAGAAAAGTCTTGACTCGGGAGTTGATACATATTCGGTCAAAAAGTTTGCTGCAGAATTCTTCACTGTTAACGTGATTGCCGCTGCGAAAAAGTTTCTGTGGGTTCTTGACATTTCTAGTGAGCTCCCCCCGAGAAAAAATGCTCACGCCAATCATCTGTGTGATATTGTTGATGCTTTGCGTCGCTGCGATGACTTAGACGTTGCTGTTCCGGATTTCATCATACGACTTCCGAGCGAAGTTCCAGTCGTTCAAGCTGTTGCCATATCTGTCAAGCTAAGCGCTGTTGCTAATGATGTCCGTTTTATTGCTGAAGCAGTTTCTACTCGGCTTTGGCAGCCATCCCTTGCTCACCACCTTCCGATACGCACACTGTTGTTGTTAGTAATATCCCGTCGGATGTTCTTGTAGGACGCAACACATTGACACCGCTGAAGGTAACGGAGGGATCACTAATGTCAGAGCGGATACTCAAAGAAATAGTCTCATCGTCCACACTTCAAGTGCTTCCTATGCAGAGATTGTTGCGAGATCAATCACCAAAGGTTTGCCGGAGGGTTCTACTGCCAAAGTTATCTCTCCTAAATCTGTGGGTGTTGTCAGGAGTGTTCCAGTCACCATTACGGCCAACGCCTTGAAGAACCCTGATTCCTGATGCTTGTGAAGTCATGCCTATTTCGGGCTCTCGTTCTTTCAAAATCGGGTTCAAAAGTCAAGTTGGTGTCCTTATAGCTATGAAAATCGGGGAAAAAATCGGGTATGAAGTTTTTCGTGTTCATGAATTCCACCAAATACCCAAGCGCTGCTTTCGCTGTCAATCCCCAAACCACGGGGTAGCCAAATGCCCGCATCGGTTCTGATTCTCCAAAATGCGCTCGTTGTGCTGGTTGCCACAGTTATAGCAAAGAATCGCCTTGCTCAGTGCCTCCAAAGTGTGCCAATTGTGACGGTTATCATGTCTCTTTTAGTCTCAGATGCAGCGTCATGAGGAACGCCATGGGTCTTGGCAAATAATGTTTTTTCAGGAAAAGAAACTGCGCTTTGTGTCACTAAATGTAAATGGCACAAAGGACAAAGATCTTCTACTTGACGATTTGCTAGGCAGCTCGGATTTGTTTCCAAGGGCATCTGCTATCCGCCCCTAGTAGCGAAAGTTTGCGCCGATCTCCTGAGCATTTTGTGTTCATCCAGCCGGCAACGAGAACTAGAGGTCGTCCTTCCGGTGGGTTAGCCATTTTTCTTCGAGCCAGCGAGTGCTCAGCACCACCAAAACTGTTCCAGTTTGGACGTTATACTCTTGCCGTTCAGTTGGACAATATTGTTCTTGTTAAAATATATTTACCTTGCGACCGGCGGAACATTGCATCACATATTTCATTTGCTAAGGCTTGTCAGAAAATCAGAACACTTCTGTCAGACATTTCACGGAAAGGAATGAAATGGGCTCTTGTTGGGGATATCAACACTCATCTTCTAACTTCTTCTGTACCGGACACTGACTTATTTTTCGATTCTTTACCGGTAGCTCACAGTCTCATTGAAAAGTCTCTACCCTTTCATATATACATAATCGTGGCGTTAATGTTTCCAACCTTGATCATTTGATTGTTTCTAAAACAAGTCTCATTGACGGTATTGTTGAGGTCGATGAGGAGAAAATTGAGGACGACCATCTCGAATCAGTCGTCCAAATCCTAAGAAGACAGGGATCCAAAAGCGTAACTGGAATTGTATAGATGATGTGCTCTACCTTTCTACGTTAACTAATCTTCTCTCGCTTTTAAAAGTTCCTTTTCACCTTCTTCAGACTGGTATAGCAACTACTACTGTGTCCGTTGATATTAATTGTTATTATAGCGAGTTTGTTCATTGCTTGAAATTGGCAGCTGATATGGCTGTACCGACTGAGAGAATTCGAGTTGGTACAAGGAAACCTATTTGGAAAGTCAGTCCTTAAGTTAAGAAGGCAAAAAACACGGCAAAATTTTGGCTAAAAATTTGGATTGCTTGTGGACGCTCAGGGAATGGCACTGTCTTTAATCTTAAAGCTAAAACGAAGCGTGAATACAAATCTTCACTTAAAAATGCTCGTTTGAATGGCTAAGATACTCCCACTGACAAAAAAGCGTGGCAAAAGGTCCTTCGTACATATAAAGGTTCAGCTATACCTCCTTCCGCGCTAACTATGGCTGACTGGACCAGCCACTACAGTGCTCTATTCAGTGGTTGCAAAAAAACAGATTCAGCACCAAATTTACTTCTTAAATACCTACCATGGAAAATATTTCAACCTTCTGTTCTTCCCGTTACTTGTTCTTCCATCGAAATTGCTTTCCGAAAATTAAGAAGAACTGGTTCTACAGATTCTGATGGCCTTAGTGCCGATTTTTTTCAAAATTGAGTGTCCAGCTTTAACACAACACCTTCAGCTACTATTTCAAATTTGTTTATGCCAGGGTTTGGTTCCGAATAGTTTCTTCTTGGGTACTATAACATCAGTGATTAAGCGAGGGAAAGACGCGGCCCTTTGCAAAAGCTATCGGCCGATTACAGTTTCTTGTACCATAAGCAAAATCCTGGAATACGTCCTTCTTCCAGAAATAGTTGAAAAATGTCGCTTTGGTTCAATGCAGTTTGGATTCCGTTTGAGCGCCAGTTGTGCGCACGCTCATCACATATTGACAAAAATGATGAAACAGGCTACCCGCGACAAATCTTCTATACATATATGTTCCATAGATATAGCTGGTGCTTTTGACAATATAACTCGTTCTCAGGCCCTATTTTCTCTCATTACTTCTGGCTTAATTCAGAAATTATTTAATTGTGGCATTCGAGGTGTTTTTCTTGATTAAGTTAAGTCATTTTTACTTAACCGTTCCCAGCGTGTGGTATTAAATGGAATTGCTTCTGATATATTTCAAGTAAGGAAAGGTGTTCCACAAGGGTCAGTTTTGGGTCCATTGTTGTTCTTAGTTTACATAAATGATCTTTGTCGTGTATCCAGTCTTATATCGTCGACAAATACTTGTGTTAGTGATGATGTTAAAGCGATTTTGCCGTGTTTTGCTGACGATTCGCATTTGACTGTAGCTGCTAGGACCGAAAATGAACTATTAGAAGTTACGGCACAAAATATGCAATACATTGAAAAGTGGATGAGAGTGAACAAGTTGAAATTGAACCATACGAAATCTTGTTTTGTAATAAATGGTAGAAGTTCGAATTATTATCCTTGGATAATTGATATAAAAGTTGGTGGTCAAGCAATTAAACGTAGTGCAAGTACTCGTTACCTTGGAGTTATTATTGATGAATGTTTAAGTTTCAAAAATCATATTGCATGTATTAGTAGTAAATTAGCCAGGAATGTTGGAATTATTAGAAAACTTAAACATATTTTTCCTCAGAATATATTAAGAATGTTATATTTTTCATGGTGCATCCGTATCTGTTATATTGTTGTTTGGTATGGACAAAAACTTTTGTAAGCCACCTTACTCCTTTACGTGTGATACAGAATATGGCAATAAGAGTATTGTCCGGTGATGGTCGTAATATTTCCGTAAGACACCGTTATCAGGAGCTTCACATTTTACCTTTTGCGGGAATTTGTAAGTTTTATGACGCTTTATTTATGTACAAACATTACAATGAAGGTTTACCCCAGTGCTTTTCTCAGTATTTTTCCCGTGCGTCATCTTTTCACGAACATGGAACTCGTAGTTCGCAGCTCATCCGTAGGCCGGTTGTAGTAACTAGTAGATCGAGATTTAGCATTAGACATGTTGGGCCTTTAGTATGGGAAGGTTTGTCGACAGAGTTAAGGTCATGTAGTGTTTTACTAGATTTTCGTAGCAAGTTAAAGGTTCATTGTTTTGCTGTATATGAATTTGATGCGTTATTCTCAGCCGTTTAAGTTGTGTTTTATCGTTAAGCTTTTGTTTTGGATAACCACTGGTGATTCTGGTTGAAAATGAGTTGTTGTTTTTTGGTTGATTTTCTGGTTGGGCGTCCCAGACCGCGTAAGTCAAGCTCCTTTCTTTCTTTCTTTCCCTTTTTTGGTTTGTTTTTGTCGAAGTTTTGTTTTTATTAATGTTTTGTTTCGAGGGTAATTAGTCCCTTACAGGTTCGCCTCTGGGCATTGAAGATTCCATTTTTATTTAATAAACCCTTCATTCATTCATTCATTCAATCTGTCTGTTGTCTATCTGTTAAAACGTTGGTATGGTCGTTCTACAGTAAGGTTCAAAAGGCAAGGTAGCTTGTCAGAGAGTATTCCTGTCCGAACTGGTGTTCGCCAAGTCTTATGTCTTATCTCCCTACATCTTCAAATCCGCCATATCTTCTTGTCTCGATTCTGTGCATCCTGCTTACTTCTGTAAACACTAAGCCTTCAGCTACATAGCCTACGCGGACGACTTGCTCTTAGTAAGCCGTAGCCGATCCACACTCACAAAAAATGTAAGTAAGCTGTCGTCGGAACTTCTCAAAATTGGCCTTGAAGTTAACCTGTCAAACTGTGAGTACCTGCATTTCAACCCTTCGTCAAATGGTTCGAATGCATCCAAGGCTTCTATATCTCTTGGATAGTTCATCGTCAAATCAACAGACTCTCTACGGGTGGCTCGGCATAACGTTCAAATCTTCATTGTCAAAATTTTGCTCTTCGGTTGTTCAAGAAGTTTATAAATCAATCCGTAGCGCCTATGGGCGCATCGTCCCAAACCGGGGCCACTATAATCGTAAAGCCTTGGGATCGTCCTAGCACATCTGGAAGTTCCTAAACTCGCGATAACCGGAATCCCAGACCCCCCCCCCCCTCCCAATTCCACCCACAATATCCGGAGTTAATCCGGGTCTGTAAATGATTTATGCAGAGCATCTGTCTGTTATTCCCACAAAGTTCGATCCCGATCACACCAGTCTAAGCGGGTCAAGTATCCCCCCCCCCAATAGTTGTCAAATTCGGTCCAGAAATGAAAAAGATCACCAGCGAGAAATGTCCTCTGTTCAATTATTAAATTTCACTCGAATCTGATCACCCGTTCCAAAGTTACGCATGACTGAATATCACGTCTACGGTAACCAACAATCCAACCACGCAAACAATATCCAACAATACCTTTTCTCGTACAGGTATGTAATGCATATCCTCCTATGACCCACGGTCGGTTCCATTACGATAATCTGCGATAACCTTCACAAAGAAAGTTAGTGGGAGATATGAGAGGACGCTATAAAGTCATATCAGCCTCCGCAGAGGTTGATATAAAGTCATTTCAGCCTCAAGAGAGAATGATATGAATTCATATCAGCCTTCCGAGAGGATGCTATGAAGCCACATCAGCTTTCCGAGAGGACGCTATGAAGTCACATCAGCCTCCATAGAGGACATTTGTTCGAAAAAGTTATAATAGTGAA